>VDFB02047144.1:4909088-4948084 GCA_007258455.2 Sequoia sempervirens | reverse complement strand
TTACCTAACTATCAACTAGACCTTTTTTAATATTACTAATCATTTAAAACTAATCTACTCATATGAGTGTCAATATGAGACCAATACAAGCTCTTGCAAGTATAATAATGAGACTAATATAAGATCCTTTCAAGCAACCACACAAGAAATCACCAATGGAAGACCAAGAGCTACAACTTAGAAATCAAATTATTTAGAAATCACTTTCATATTAGAAGCCAACTATGAAAGAACAATTGTCACAACTTAGAAATCCACTTATTTACACACCACTTAGATAGATTAGAAGCCAAGTATGAAAGACCAAGAGTCACGTCTTAGAATTTCATATTAGATATCCATGTGTGATTTGAATTTGGGTCTCCATAATGAGAACTCAATGGTTTAACCAACTAAGCTCAACTCCTCGGATAACTAGACTCAAGATAAGCAACATATCTATTAATATTAACACTCCACATTATCAATGGTCCCAAGAATTAATTAGCCTTATAACCATCATTGGTCATATCTACATTTATAATTATAATGACCAAATACATTCATATCAACATACAAACGTGACTTATGCCAAGAATATTGACATTTATATTTTATCCTTATGTTTTTAGTTCACTAGAATCCATTGACAATTCCTCTATTTCATAGGTCATTACCAATTTCTTTGTAATCTATGGAAACAATAAATCATCATAAATCTAATAGAATGCAACTCACAAATATCATGTTACATAACATGGTGTTAGCATAGAAAATCACTATATTGAGTAAAGAGACATGCTACCTATTTTAGCCAACACCAAAAATGTTTGAAAATACTTTATGATAGCATTAAGTGAACTTGGGCCAAATGTGAACTACTTCTTACAAAATTCCCCAATAACTATAAGATAAAGTAATTGGTACCCCGTTTTTCTGGTAAAATGTCACAAAAAAATATGAGCCTATCTCAATAAATTAAAATATTTAAATATATTATTTACCATTATCTAAGCTCCTATAATAATTTACTTATTATAGTATAATTTAATGTTCTTTTATTGTATAAAAACAATGAGGTGGAGATTAAAAATCAATCATAGATAACTCTTAGTTAAAAAATAATTAAATTAGCCTAAGTAATACCAATCTTTTTGCAGCTAAGATTGAAATGTAATGGATGCTTAAGTAAAAACACCACTATATTTTCACAAGAAATGATAGATTTGTTAACTATTGAAATAACCTACCAAGAAAGTGACCCCCTTAACATAAAATAATACAACTTTTAATTGGTGTTAAAATCCTTGTTCTTAATTTATATCACAAATAATTACATGACCAACTATCTAATTCTAGCACAATATATATATTAAAATCTCAAAATAAACACCCATTCTCTTAAAGGATACATGGTAAATCTAAATACTCAAAGAATTTAAATTATGAGATTTTTCAATATCACTAACATTTAATTCATAGTGGTTGTTCATCAAAATTTAATCAGGTAAGCAGCTTCGTCGTTAGTAAATATCCCTTGGTGAAAGCCTTCAACATAAATTAGCCAAACTAATATGCCCATACTTGGAAATAATCATTGTGGAAAGTGGGGCCTTTAGCTATATGATTGATACAAGATTATTCATCAAAGGTAAATAAGATAATGATCTGCCAAAAAGATAGAGAAGATTTTTGAGGGAATTCTTTGTCCAACACTACCGACATGTAATAGCCTTGAAAGCTCTAGTGTGTATATTCTAGATTTTCTTCCACTTTCCCATTCCCTAGGAGTTGTGGTCATCATCATATTGTCTTTGTAGGTATCTATAACCTATTCCAAAGCTCTCATTTTAACAAAAGGAGATAATTTTAGTAAAGGTTATAAAATATGCTTGTACACCTACCATTTGTATTTCAATGAAAGTTTCCAAGGCCTTCCAATCAACCCATTTTGTGAATATCTTATAGCTTTAATAATCTATAAGACCAAATTTATTTAAGGTGTTATTTAAAGAGACAAATCATTTTCAAAAACACCATATTGCACATATCATGTCTCCAAGGTCACTTGTAAATCCCACATCTCACCCACACAACCTACAAATAGGCACACATGCACACATGCTTACTCTTGGTGGGTTCCTTCTCATCAAGTGAAAATTGAGTTTCTTGTGGAAGCTACCAAGTTGTGTTCACTCCTTGCCTCTCCTCTCTAGGTTCTCTCACCTCTCCTCTCCTTTGACAAATATCTTCTATAATTTAAGCTTTTTGGAGGTCTATAACCAATTCAAAAGCTTTGCTTTTAGAATAGTTATAGAGGAAGCTAACAAAGCTTGCGGGGTTTGGAGTTTACACCTACCCAATTATATTTTTTTCAAATTTTCTAAACCTTTTTTGATGAAATTTGTCACTCATTTTTGTTTAAGGGAGATTTATACTCTTCACATGGTTCTAATACCTTATTAATGGCATGACACCACCTTAATTCTTAATTTCCATACACCTACACCATTATATCCCCTTCACCTTTTTTATAATATGTTTAATTATCCCCATTGTGGCACCCATACCCATGCTTTAACTTTCTGCTTCATCCTCTTCTTTTTTAAAAGTAATTTAAGTTATTCTATTTATTTTCCTATCTTAAAATGAGGGATGTGACAATTATTTGTGCCTTTTTTATTATTGTGTTTATATGGTTTGTGTAATAAATAAGAGGTACCTTATTATACAAGTGTATGAATTATTTCTATTGGTATAGGAGGCTCATGAGTGATTATCTAAAAGTGTCCATAGGTACATGGACAAATGAGAGGAGACCACATGTCTCCAAGTAGAATGTTTGTGGTGCGCCTACTGTGTTTATTTGGTGTAGTTCATATTTCTCAAAGGTTGCTTTATTATCAATAGAGGGAGCAACATGTTTTCTTTTCATTAGCTACAAGCTATAAACCCATTAGAGGGGCTACAAAATGAGTTTTATTTACCTAGATTTTGATCTCACTGCAATTGATTGTATTCATTGATCTTGTGAAGCTTAGTCATAGTGATTGTGAACCATTAATACACACTGGGAATTTAAAGGAGTTATCCAAAATTTTATACTCATCGTTATTTAAATAAATAAAGTGTTATACATTAGGGTTTATATACACGAATAAATAATATAAACATATAATTTATAGGTGGGTAGATGAAGACTCTAATGGAATTTGCAAGAATTTGCAATTCAATAGATAAGTGGATATTTGGGTTGTTCAACCAATGGCATGCCAACTATCTATAGGGTAAGATCTAATCATGTAGGGCCATGTGCAATATTTTGGGGAATAATGAGTTTGTTATTTGTCGCATACAGGTTGTGTAGAGGGTGCAACTAATGAATTAAATTAAGAACAAGAAAAGTACCTATGCTTTACAAGTTTATACCTCATTTGTTTTAATGATCAAATAATCAAATAGTAATATGCCATCTACACAAAAATGATAACTAGTTGTCCTATATTTATTGGCCAAAAAATTCCTTTGATTATTCGATTGGATGTTGTTTAAGAAAATAGTTTGTTAAGCATGTGGTATGTCATTGTGGAGTGTTTGTGACCTAAAATAATTTAATAAAAGTAATAATTTCATTACATAAACTTTTACATTGGTTTATGTATGTTTGTGTGTCTTAAGGAAATTCTTAAAAATTGTATTACAATCAAAATAAAAATCCAATTGTTTTATGCGAGTAAATTAGCTAAGGTTTTAGAATTCATATGGAGTACTCATGCCCCCTACTATCTTTGTCATTTGAAGTATTTTTATTTTTTAGAGAATTTACCTTATTACCAATTGAAAAATCTATTAAATAACTAAATTTGAAATTCTCTTACAAATTACACTAAAAAAATAAAAACACTATAAAAAATGAAAAATACGTGTGAGAAACTTGTGAGCCTATTAATTTATTTCATTAAACCTCTTTATTTAGGCTTTCATCACAATAACTAACATTAATATAATTGACCTAAATCATGGGACATGAATCTAACATTATTTAAGAAAGCTATAATAGTTATAGGCTTCATTATTTAAGGTTTTATTTAGTTGTATTTTATCCACTAGATAAGATGTCCTCATGGTTGATCATCTATCAATCAAATGACAATGGTTTTACCTCATACTAGTTAACAAATGATACTTGCATCACTTGGAAGAAGGGAGAAAGAACTCTTGACTTGATAGTTCTAAAATAATAGGATGCTTCGAGGAAGAAAAATAATCAGTTTTCATAAACTACAACCTCTAGGAATTTCATAGCCTTTGTCATTTCTACTTAATAGAGATAGCATTATATTTATGTTAGTCAATTTTTATAGCTTTTTTTATGGAAATAATTAGATTACATAGATATCAATATCTCTATTATTTTTTAACAAGAAGATTACAACATGATGAGAAAGCATACATCTAAAATGGAAGTCATCTTTTGGTTGAGTAGTCAAAAGTAGCGGGACCTTGTCCATCAAAGTCATGTGGGGTCAAATCTAGTCCAATTATACCTCTGGAGATTTGAACCATACTGGATGGTATAATCAAGGAAAATACCAATAGCCTCATCAATTGTGTTCAACCAATTAAACTATAACCTTTTAATTTTTAACTATTTTAAAAAATATATATGTCAACATTTTTCATCATTATGAACATATACCTTAACAACAAAAAGACAAAACAAAACTTTGGATAGTTTTTATTCTTATCTATTGAAAAAACCATATAACTTAAAGGTTTAGTAAAGAAAAAGAGAGTAGAAATTAGAAATATCTTAACTAAATACTTTATACATACATACTAAAGTATTACTAACCTTACAACATTAGGTCTATTTTATAAATATCTTTTCAATTAAGATCAGGCTGAATAATGTGTAGGCTGGTTAGGGTCTGCTTTATAAACATCTTTTCAATTAAGATTAGGCTGAATAATGTAGTAGGCTAATGTTTACAAACAAACAGATCAATAATAACAACTAGTAGAAAATAGGCAAAGAGTAAATTTAGAGTAAAATAATTTCTTCACATTCGAACATAATATACAGATTAAAAAGTCATATGATTATAACATTATGAATTAATGAAGTTTATATATTACAAGCACGCTGCAGAGTTAATAAAATTCCTGAAAAGAAAAATTAAAACAAATAGACTAATTTATTTTGGCTGATTAAAGTAAATAGAAGCTAACCTATGTGTAATCAACAAAACTCTTCCTATAGGCTAATAAATAACCCCCTGTCAACAAATATCTATAATTAAAGTACTAGAAATTATTTTTAAAAATATAAGCTTACAATTGATGTTAATAATAACATTTTCATAGATCTTTAATTTTAAAAAACAAGAAAGCGTACCAGATGCATTCTCTACAGATGTTTTAGTTTCAATGAGGAGCATGTAGCCCATGCAGCTTCTGAACTTATTTCTTATCTCATAATCATAACCAGAAACACTTATCCAGCCATCCAGGAGACGTGTTTTGTCCCATCTACCTAAAACTTCTTTCTCCTTAATACTTACCAGCCCAGTTTTGGCTTCTTCAAAAGTTGCCAAACACCATCCATTTGGAGTATTGTGATAAGTCTTATCAACCTTCTTGAAATTCCTTACTTTCTCCATTTCGACCTCTAATTCAAACAACCGTTTACCGGAGCACAGCCACCTTAAATCTCAAGATTGAAGTTGTAGAAGAAAACATATATACAGTTAAATCCATCCAAAGAAACAGAAACCCAGATTTCTTATATAACAAGATCATCTGCCTCGTTTGAACTATTTTAATATGAATGAAAATAATGGAAACAACTCAACTACATCGTACGTCATGTACTAACCTAAAGTAATTTCTACGGCAGTAACATCTGTGAAAGTGGAGCTAATGTTTCATCTACAGAAGCCCACTGCCTTACACGCACGACTGCGAGTATGATGATTTCAAGTGAGAGAAAAACGTTGGGAAACCATAGACTGATTTCAACCCTTACTCTCAAAATCAGAAACAGTGAGTTGCCTGATTGGAAGGGCTTGCATGGATTAAGACAATCCCCCCAGACACATATCTCCGCTTACCAGGATCCCGATCTTCCCGCTCGATAGGGTTGTTTTGGCACTGCAATCTTTTCGACCAGGCCAGGCTCCGTACATGCACGGCTGAAATCCCGATAGTTTCCAGTGCGAGATAAGCGCAGGACAACCATAGAACTGATCCCAGCCATTAATGTCAGAAATCAGGAAATGTGAGTTGCCTGTTACGCAGCGAGCTCCAGTTGAAATTGAAGTTTCGTGTGAAGGATTGGCGGCGGATAACCAGAAACAATAATTTGCCTGACCAAGAAATGTACAAATGCAGAATTCTAGTTAAAATGCTAAAGAAAGTACAAATGCAGACTTCAAGAAAAGTACAAAAGCAGACTTCGGGATTAAAAAATAAGCATCTACCTATTAAACTATTTTTCTTCTAATGTTACTCGTGGATATCGCATCCCAAGGCACCTGCGCGGCAATGCTTCAATCCCAAGGAAACGTTCATTCAGCGATAAAGTGAGAAGAAGGCTGTAAATAGTGCGCAGTGTGTGTATGCAAGCAAATGTGTATTTGTTCACGCGTTTTTAGCACTGCATCCGAGCTCCATTAATGTCGTTTGACAGGGAGCTGGCTACACAGCCTACAAAATAGAATACCCATCCGATGGGCTGCCATGCCATGACCTGGTCTGTCTGACAAAGGACAACCTCTAGCAGCCTGCCGTCTGTAGCAGCTCGTAAATAATGGTGCAACGTCACTGACAGCCCCATGCGGTTTTGATTTTCGAGCGAAGTACAGCCGGGCAACCAAAAAAAATATTAGAGTTATATATATTTGTTTAAAATTTAATAGGCTGCGTAGCGTGCTCCCAAGTAGAGAGCGGAGTTTAATTTCATTGACTGATAATTCAAGATTCAACGTAACAGGTGTAAAATTGTGGGAGTTTCTGTTTGTATTAATATTAAGTACCATCCATATTTTATAAATATTTCTTGTAATGAAGAAAAAGATGAGTAAATTGTTAAGTGATTATTAATTTATTTTATAAAATATTTTTGGCTAGGAAAATAATTTATTTTATAATGTTATTATCTTTATTCTAAATCAGAAATTTTATGAAAAATATTTTAAAATATACAATCATTTTAAAATATTATTTATTTAAATAATATAATTACGCCGAAGGCGTGTCTCTATTTGAGATTTCATAGCTCAAATTCTCAATCAGTAGTTTAAAAGCACCGAGAGGGCTTGGTTGACAGTCTATTAAATTGCAGCTGTAGATCACCGTCTAAGACCCTCGTCAAAAACAAAGTGCAATGTGAAGTCCACTGTAGTTGCTCCCGCATTACACAAGATGAAATATGCAAATTGGACATGTCAAAAACAAAATACACCTATGTAAACTATAGATCTTGACCTTTCGGGAGCCCCCCGTCAAAAACAAAGATCAGTGTTTTGCAAACTCGGAGATCCTCCTCAAAAACGAAAGTCTTATTTCTCTTTTAAAAACCTAGTTTTATTGTTCTTGTTCATTTAAGTGTCTTCTCCATGCAAATAAAGTATGAGTCGGGTTATTTTTACTAGCTTTTTAACTGATTATGAGCGACTTCATTTTTCATTTTGAAGTTCATTCTTAACGCCTCCAGAATGACAAATGAAAACTGGAGTTCACTTTAGATTATATACTATTCAAATATAAATTTAAATATACAATTTATATTATAATATTATAATTAAATAAAATATATTATATAATTTAGATTATATGCAATTCAAATATAATATAATATATGAATGAAATATATTTATTTATTATTATATTATAATATAAATTGTATATTTAAATTTATATTTGAATAGTATATAATCTAAATTGTATAATATATTTTAAAAATATTATTATATATTAGAAGTATGTATTTATATTAAATATTTTAAATACTTATTTCATGTTTATTATTTAATTATATATAAAATTTAAAATATATTTGTATTTATTATGTATATTATATAATATATATTATTAAATGTAATCCTAATATATAATCAATTTATAATATTTTTAATATAATATCTATTCATATTATTAAAAAAAAATTCAAATTTAAAATTTAAATTTTAGTTTAAGTTTTTTTTCAATTGATAACAATGTCAAAACAAGAGAGGATATGATTTTAGATTAAGTTAATAGTAATTATTTTTACCTACTTTTAAGAATGAAATCATAATAAGTTATGCAAATTACTTAGGAATTGATTATTTAATTTTACAAATTTTAAAATAAAAGATAAAATTTTAACTTTAACAATTTCAATTTACTTTAATAGGATTTTAATTTTTAAAATTAAATTTATTTAAGAATTTAACTATCCACTTTTTAATATTTTTATATTTATTCATATTAAACTTACCTTTCAATTAATGTTTATATTGTTTGTAATAATTAATTATATTTCTTATGCACATATTTTTATAAATATTTCAACTCTACAAAATTTAAAAATGATTATACTTTTATATTTTAATATATATTTTGACTTTTTATTTAGTTTATTCTATTTTAATTTTTTATGTAGATTTAAATTAGAAATTTGTTTTAATTATTTTTTTTTAATAAAATTACAAATAATAATTAAAAGCTTAAAAATATTTTTCTTAATAAATTTTAAGTAATTGTACAATAATCATATTTTGAATTTAATTTTAATTTATATAATAGATAATATTTTGATTTGAATCTATCACTTCTCCATTAAGATTTTTGTTGCACAAATGTATCATTTGCTAAATGGTCTACTAATTGACCTCATTTACTGAACAAATGTTGCAATTAATAGACCACAAATTCCCTATTTGACCTTCCAACCTCTTCAGCGTACCCATTGCACACCAAGGTGTGATTGCTAGTTATTTATAATTGAATTAATTATCAAATATATTAGTTGAAAATATAATTATAAATTTAAATGTTCAAAATAAAGATGGGTTTAAATTTTGTTTATTTTAATTTTTGAATTTGATTAATAAGAATTTAATATCTTCTTTGTTACAAAGTTAAATTATTAATTTTAGTGTATTATCTAATTTTTCTTATTATTATTTTTTAAGAATGTGATCTTTAATTTTTATTATAATTACTATTTTTAAAAACATAAAAAATGATTATAACTACCCAAAAACAAAATTACTATATGTTTGTAAATCATTACAATCTACATGAATAGAGTTAAAAGCTTCCAAAACATTAATGAAAATGAGAATCAAAATATATGATAAAACATACACACTTTGGAATTTGAATTACAGTATAAATTTTTATAATTTTAACTTTTAAAATTAAATTAATTTATTTTTTATATGATCATACATATATATAACTTTTAAAATGAAAAGTAAAATGTTTAAATAAAAAATGACAAAAATGATGATTAAATATCTATTTGACTATTTATAGAAAAATGCTAAAAATTTAAGAGGAGAGCTTACAAAATATATCACCAAATTTACTTAATTTTTTAGCATTTTTCTATAAATAGTCAAATAGATATTTAATCATCATTTTTGTCATTTTTTATTTAAACAGTTTACTTTTCATTTTGTGCATTATATTTAGATATGACATCACTTTTTTCAAACATCTATTAAAGAGGATGACATTGTGACACAAGAATGTCTATGCAACACATTGGTGTATGAGGTAGTAGCTTCCAAAATAGGTCTATAAGTTCCTTGCCATAAATGTTTTCTATTTTGATTGGAATAAATTTGTAACCTTTCTTTTCAACAAACAAATATTTTGACCAGTTTTTTATAATTGAATATTCCATATTATACTTTATAATTATTTATTTAGTTATAATTTTTGTATAAAAAGGATAATATGAACAATTTTAATTGCATTATAGCTATCAATTTATTGTAATGTGGTATATTAGATTACTATCAAGAATTTGATTAATAAGAATTTAATATCTTCTTTGTTACAAAGTTAAATTATTAATTTTAGTATATTATCTAATTTGTCTTATTATTATTTTTTAAGAATGTGATCTTTAATTTTTATTATAATTACTATTCAATATATAACTACATTCTTAAAAATTAAAGATCACATTCTTAAAATTTTTAAACAAATATATATAACTCTAATATTTTTTTTTGGTTGCCCATTGGCTCGAAAATCAAAACACATGGGGGTCAGGGATGTTGCACCATTATTCGAGCTGCTACGCCTAGAGGTTGTCCTTCGTCAGACAGACCAGGTCATGGCATGCAGCCCATCGGATGGGCATTCTATTTTGTAGTGGTATAGCCGCTCCGTTTAAGACCGTCCTAATTGTAGCGGCTATAGAGGCAACAATTTCTACCGGGCCATGGATGCATGGCATGGATGCTGCTGCCTCGTTTTTCTCTTCCCAGCTCCTCTGCCTTCCTCGTTTCTCTCGCCAACATGCGTGCTTGGATCCCGTGCAAACTTGACGGACCAAACGAAACAGACGGCCACACAAATAGACGGAGACTGGGACAGACGTTTCCATAGAAAGTTTAAAAAATGAGCGGGATTTTCAAAATCAAGCGGGATTTTTAAACTGAGCTGGATTTTTAAAAGTGAGTTGGAGAAAATTACAGGCAGCAGTTTTGAAAGGAGAATGGCTAGCTGCGTCCGCTATGGAGAGTGACGACTATGAAAAAGAACACGGATATTCCACGGTTTTGTGCTATGCATTGTTCTAGCAGTGATCGCCATTGCAGCACAGGGGTCTGATAAAGGTAACGTAGCTTCTCCAACCTCCATATTTTCTCATTATTAATAATTATTGTCTTGATGGTTACTAACATGTCCCTCAAATTTTCACAAGATGGATGCGAGACTGGGAGCTCCTTGAGAGGGGAGCGCATTTCGGCGAGGTCTGGAAGTTTGCAAATCTGTAAAATGACACCACAACAAGAAAAGGATTTGAATCCCCTGCTGAGTCCTACTCTGGTGTGCACCCATTAATGCCTCTGGCTCTGCTGCATTGTGGTTGAGCATTGCTCACAAGAGCGTAACCCACCTCCAATTGCTCCTACTTTTCCTCTTGGTCGTGTTCCATCTCTGGGGAATATGGCATTCCTCTGTTTGTTGGGATGTTTTTTGAGGACCTATCAACAAACATCTGATGCGTGCCTCAGAGTCTCTTCATTGGTGCACATTTAAAGCCTCTATGGCCTTTTCAACAGTCATTTTGGTGTGCCTTCAACCCACAGTTTTCCTTCATGCATTGGCTCCACTCCATCGAGCCCCTTCAGCTGCTCCATTTTGTGCATCCTTGCATTCACCATGGCGCCCCTATTGCATTTTGATGGATGTTCACAGCCTCTTCTTTTTGATGTGTTCTCGTCACAAGCGCAGATCTCTTCATGCGCGGGTTCCCTTAAAGGTTCCCTGCAAGTTATGACGCCTTCCTGATTTTGCTCTGACCCGCATTTGTTTGAGATCTCTGGTGCCGACTCGTTCCTTCAAACCGTTTTGCTTTTGCTCAGAAGTTTTGTAAGGATTTCAACAAATCCATTTTATATATTAGCGCCTCCCCATTATTTGCTTAAAAGCTCCTGCGGACTTTTCAACAAATCCATTGCAATGGCTTTGTTTCCTTTTGCCGCGCCCCTGTTGAATCAATGGCCTCCTGCATTCCTTGCGTGCATTAGAAGTTATTACACCCTTTTCAACATACTTCATTTGATGTATCCTGCTCGTAGCATTTCCCATGAGATCACATTTATTTTAAGGCATTCTGATCGCTTTGATGGGCGCGCATACCTTGCCCATTGCATTTGTTTAAAAGTTTTTAAGGCATTTTAAACAAATACACTTATGCGTACTTTGGAGTTTCATTTTGATTCGTTCCAACAGAGAAGCCCGTCCCCTATTATCTGGCATTCCAATTTTCATTGCATACAGATCTTGTTAGGAGGCGTTCTCATAAACTAGCTACTTGCCTGAATGGTGCTCCTTTCACTTTTCTGCATATATGTCCTCATTCCTATCAGCTGTCACCGGTGGCATTCATATTCTTTATGGTGAAGAAACTCTGTAGAGTCATCTTATTACCTACTCCCTGCCAGCGCACGAGCTTCTCCTCTCAGTGAGCCATTTTCAACTGAGATACAATCTGATATTTTTAATGCTGCGTTGTTGTTTCTTCACAATGGCAGCCTCATGTTTGCTTGAAAGTTCCAGAAAACATTTCAACAAATTCATATTGTGCATTATGATCTTAGCTCAAGCCACGGTGTTGACTCCTCTGTTTGCATTTGCTTGAGGTCTCTAAAACTTTTAATGGGTTCATTTTGGTTTATCCTGTGGTGTCTTTGCACTTGCTTTGAAGTCAAACCACTTTTGCTTGAGGGGTGCTTGGCCTTCCTCTAGTTGTTGTGTTATTGGGTTCATTGAAGCCTTCCCTTCCACTATTCTCTTTTTAGATCATTAGACTGCACAAGGGGAATCACAGCTTAATACCATCATGTAAATGAGAAATGAACATTTCCTCACCCATGATTTCAGCTTTCCCAAGCCTATTGTTTTCCAATCACCCTCATATAGTTCAGTATTGTACAATATAAAACAGAGCATTCTTTGTCGCCCAATATTGCTGTTCAAAAAATCTTAACTTTTCAGTGTCATGGAGTTAATTCAAACCATCAAGCAAGATTACAAGTGTGACTTCGTCCATGGTGAATGGCATTATTCTCTTTAAGTCAATTGAAGAAATCTGTAACAATGACAAATGAGAATCTACTGTTGAAACAATGTTTAGCAATTCATGCCCTTCAAAACCATAGTGTGCTCAAGCAGGATGGAGCATGGAGCATGTCAGGGCCCATGTAGCCCGACTAAAAAAAAATTCGTTTTCAAACAACTTTCATACTCAAATCGGTTTGTGACAACTTGTGAAATCCTGCGGCGAGAAAATCTAAACAAGTTTGCCATTAAAAATTTTTTTCTGACACTTTTGAAAAACAAGCAAAATTGGCCAAGTTGGCTCCGGAATTGGCCTTGAAAACTAGTCCAATGATCTCCTAGAGACATAAAAACTTGCAGGCATGTAGACATTGGTCCAGAGATTTGAATGCAAAAGATGGCTCGGAAAAAGGAGTTACGACGTGAAAAATATTAATCATCAAAGTTGCTCAGTTGAACTTTCTGCAACAATCAGCTGTTCTGAACCAATTAAAACTCACTTAATCACCTCGTTGGAAAAATACCAAATCAACTCCTGGCAAGCTGCCACTGGACACAGTGAATCATTTTGGCACAGTGAACACGTGTGCAAGAGGGCTTGGCTTGAATCATAACCCATCAAAAGATACTAAAGGTCAAAGTTGACCTCTCATAAAGGTTTCTGTAAATGCAGTTTGCAAAGCTGAAGAAATTCCATTTGGTTTTGATTTGCCAAAAATAGCAAATCAACTCATAAAGCTCTGAAAACTGACATGTGAGTTCACTTTGGCATGGAGAATTGAGAACAACAATCGGTTTGACTTGACAGTCAACCAGTTGCAAAATGCAAGCTCAAACGGGAGGCAACTTTACAGAAATTAAGGTTTGCAAATAGTAGAAAAGTGTCAAAACCCTCCAACTTCACTTTTTGAAACCCTGACAAAGCTCATCGTGGGAAGTTGAAACTTGACATGCCTACTCACATAGGACATATGAGTGGGTGTGCAAATGGGTTTTGCACCAAAATCAACAGGCTCCAAAATATGACCCTCCAAAGTAGGTCACTTAAGCAGATTCTTCAGGTGCACTTCTGAAAGTGGAGAGGCAAAATCTTGAAATGGGCATCTCAAATTTGTGAAATTTGAGAGTGCCAACATGAGGTAATAACATAATTGAGTAATCGAGATTCAGGAAAAGTTCGTTGCAAAGGAAGAACCTGACGTTTTCTATTAGCCTCCAAAATTCTCGATGATGCCAAAATTCTTGAAATATTGTAAAAAATAAAAAGTCAAAAAGTCAAGTAAAGCATTATTTTAATCACAAATATACAGTGGAAAAGATTAAGAACATACAAACACATTTTAATAGTATTTTCTTCTGATGAGTTAATTAAATGCTTAATGTTTCATTTGAAAAGTGACATTATGTTGATGCGGGTCCTTGAAGATGTCAAGTTATAACAAGAAATGTAGGTACTTGTGTAAATTAGTTCTCATGGGAAATAGTGAAGAACAGAGTGGTAAGTCAGATTTGGTGACAAGTGTCAAACCTAAGGTAAAGCTACGAAATAAATACCCAAAGGCGAATAGTGGGTAACTAGGAAAGAGAAAGACCCAAGTTTTTGATTAGTTGGTAGAATTACTAGGTTTTCTCGACTTCCACCAACAGATGTTTTTCTCGATAACAAAACTCATCATCAAGATCGAGAATTTTGAGAGGAAGTGTTTGTGACTTGTTCCCACATTTTTGAAGATTGAGAAAACTTGATAAACTTTACCCACGATTTTTAGGCATTTGAACTACAACGAAAGAAGTGAAAGTGCAAATTTTAACTTTATCTTTAGAGACCAGGAAAAACTTGATGAAATCTCCTGAAATCAATGCCATTTGAAAGAGGATTCAACAATATTTAATGTGCAACTGGTTTCAAGCCATTACCAAGGCCGTACAGTTCATACCAAACCAAGAAAGTGACCTGAAACTCAGAAAATCACAACAAAACTGGGACAGTTTTTGGCAAAATCTCAATAACTTTCTCAAAACATGATGAAAATTCATGAAACCAACGCCAAATGAAAGAGGGAACACAATAATATAACATGCAATTGGTTTTATTCCATAAGCAGGGCTGTACAGGCCGTACAAGAGCCAAAAACTTGCTGCAACTACAGAAAACAATGGAAATCTTATTCAAAATTCTTGCATTAATCCCTACT
This sequence comes from Sequoia sempervirens, assembly GCA_007258455.2. Classification (NCBI taxonomy): domain Eukaryota; kingdom Viridiplantae; phylum Streptophyta; class Pinopsida; order Cupressales; family Cupressaceae; genus Sequoia; species Sequoia sempervirens. The sequence goes on along the minus strand of VDFB02047144.1, from coordinate 4,933,118 downwards.
CCCGAATTAATGCACCATCAACTCATCATAACACCTCGGCGTTGTGCATACGCGAATGCCCATCCTACTAAAATTTTTCTTAATTGTCACTATGGCTTTTGACAATTCACACACTCGATTGCACCCTTATTAAAATACCTTAACCCTTTATGAAATTAACCATGCCTGCCACTCCATTTATTTGAGAATGAATCTCTCGTGCACACTTGGATAATTTCCTGACATCACCTAATCTTGGCTAAGGAACTTACATGATGATGGTGTAATTATCGAAATGCGATTTAATTTCTACAACCGCTCCCCATACTTAATTCCGCATAAAACTTAAGTTGATTTAATATTTCTTACTTTGGTAAGAGAGATTGAGCCAACTTGGAGTGTACTTCTAGATTTCAAGCAATCTAGCATTAAATGCAGAAGTACTACCTTTCTCCTTGTGTGATGTGTTGAATTTTGGGTCGCTTATTTTGAGAACTCTTGGCGCCTATACGTCAAAGTTTGTATTATCACATAATGTATGCGAAATATACTTGTTAATCCAATTAATGATAAATTTTTAGTGTTTAAATCTTGTCTTTTCTCTTCTATGATGATGCAATTGTTTTAAAATTCATGATAAAGTATGTAGTTTATGCGTTAATGATTGTGCAAGCATGCAATTATGCTCTTTGCCATGATAGATTTAGACTTAAGCAAGGAACAAACCAACTCAGCCAACCTACACCCTAATATTTATAAACCTACCAACTACAATTAACCCTAAACCAAAAATAACCCTAACACATTAAACTATAATAAAAGCTTCGAATTATGATATAATTGGTCATGAAGAAGAAGAATTTCCTTTTATAGACGGATTTTGCTACACTTTTTGTTTGAATTTTAGTCAATTTATCTTTAAATTCTGATAAATGTTTTTTTTGTTAAAATGATATAGGGGAGAGGGGCCCATAGTGGAGCACCCTAACTTTGTGTTTTTCAAAATCCTATGTGAAAATTTCAAATCAATCCCAATTTTGTACAACTGTTTATTTGGCAACTCATGTGCTTCTATATTTCATTTTATGGTCACATCATCAAATATGATGTCACATTAGCATGCTTTTTGTTGAGGTTTCCAAAAAGGGCCAAAAAAAAAGTGAGGCCGATAGTGGTGCACTAAGTCATATTTTATTAGTGCACTGATGTGGCATCACATGATTTGTCAGTTTGTGTATTTTATGGATAAAAAGTGTTTTGCAATTGGATATTAAGATGCTCTACTATGGGGCTCACTGTGGACTACTTCTATCCCCACTATTGGACCCTGCTCCACTATAGGCCCCTCTCCCCTACATATGCATCAATTTGTGTTTTTTGAAATGAAAGTATGTGGAATCAAATATGTATTTTCTAATTATTTCCATAATATGGATACAGGCAACCTAAATGACCACCTATTTTGAGTGACTCTCAATATTGTTGGATTCCAATTTATCGTATAGTTCTTTATCATGAATTTCAGAAATGTGATCTTCTCTTTGAGTTTGACTGTTTGCTATTGAACAATCCTTCCTTACTCCAAACAATTATTTGGAGTGCATATTTTCGCCCTTCCCATCATTAGACCAAACGCTAATTAGTATGTTGTCCAAGGAAATTTCTTCATTATCCCCTTTTTACAAATTAGGATTGAAACTATCACAAATTGGGAAAATAAAGGATTGACATTTTGACTGTAACATTAAGTGTTAGACAACTTCCCTTTTTAGATTTACTCCTAAAACTTTTGGTTGCACCATTGTGTTTGGGGGCTTATGACTCCTTGGATATTCGCTTCCCTTTGCAACACCTTCTTAATTTCTTGTTCTTTTACCTTCTTCAATAGGGAACCTCAAATCTATAGAATTACAAAATTCAAATTTATTAACCTTTGGAACCATATTATTGACAATTCTACTAGGCTTCTTAAAATTTTCCCTAGCGGATGTAAGCTTTGATAACTCTAACTTTTTTCCTAAACAAAGATGCTTTACTTAAAGGGATTACTTTGTTGATAGCCAGACTCATCCTAGTTAGAAAAAATATACAACTGATCTCACTATGTTCTCTTGTGTCACGGGTTCTACATCTGTCCACCCATCCAAAACTAAGAATTTTTTTAGAAAAAAGTCTTTTGTTAAAGATTTTTTGGACAATTGCAATATTCATACCATACTAATTTTCCCTAAGGCCTATTTCAACCCTAGGATTCTCATTGTCAAGGATATAATTTATTTTACTCACAATGGCCCTCCTTCTAGTGCCAATTCTATTGACGTGGTTGTTACACACACAATAACATGCAGATAAATCCTTGCCACTCGAACAATAGAACCCATATTTCTTGAAAGAATCACTAAAATTTCTTATTTGGAGGTAATCTTAGCTATCCCAAGGCTCGAGAATGTTAGGTCTTGACTCACTAGGTTCACTTAGGGTTCGTTGTGCAATTGTTGTTAAACATAAGGGGCCACTAGTTTTAAAGGTTCTCGTAACTTTGACAAAATCCAGCAATATAAGATTTAGCAAATTATAACCTGCGTTACTTTTCATATTCCATTAGTCCAAGTCATTCAGAAAGAAAACTACTAAAAGATTAGATTTGAGAGGGAAAAAGGCCTAATAAATTAATTTCTCCTAAGTATTATCCATGTATTCATAGAGAAATAATAATGTTCGGAAATTAGATAATTCTACTTTGATTTTTTAATTTTATAATCATTCAACAAAAAATTATTTTTGATTAATCATAAAAATATGTGCAACTTATAGACCTTATCAATATTAGGTTATTGAACATTTACTACACTATTGTCTTTGTCTATTATTTTCATTGAAAAATTAAAACTATAAGTTTTTTACTCAAATTTCGTATAGTATATAACGATGAATTATTTTTGTTGTTATTTGATAGAAATTCTCACCCTTCCTTCTTTGACCATCCCTTCCTCATACAAGTGTATCTCTTCTAGGAACCCTCAACTAAACCTATTCATGTATTTTCCTTCCTCTTCCTTATTTCATTACCCTTCCTTAATTGCCATCCAACCCACATGATGTCCCATTCTACATGTCTCACAAAGATAACCACTTTGATAATGAACCCCTACTAGATGATTCTATGTTTGTCATTCACCAAATTGACCACCTCTTGTCTCTCCTCCAACATAGCCTACTTGATGATGCCACCTAATCCTAAATCTCTTCACTTGCACACTTCTTAACAAATATCATCATTACCCATATTTAGGGGTTAGAGATGTTACAAGGTATATGATATATTATTCACACTCATGTCCCTTACCTTCATCCCTCTCTTCTATCCAACCTCTTTTCTTTTTTCCACCAATAGATATTCCTTCACCTAAATTTTCTTATCTACTCCTCATCCAACTGATATTTCTACTCTCTCTCTCTCTCTCTCTCTCTCCCCTAACTATGATCATGTCCCCTTAAGCAAGTGCTTTACATCCTACCCATATGTGCCACCCTCTTAACCCTTACCCTTCACTTATCTTGCTTGATCCTCTCTTACCACTATTGTCACTCCCTCTCCTATCCTACCCTTAACCTCACTACCCTTGCCACACTCTTATCATAAAATGAAAAAAATAATATCTCTTACCCTCAATGTCCCAACCTATGCCTCTTACTCTATCATTTACCATCTAATTCAAGAAATCCCAATAATCTAATGCTAACTATCTATTCTCCCATCATCTTCTACCTTGGGGGATGGAACCTTAAACCTCCTCCACAACATAATATATTTGGCTATAATAAATCATCCACAAGAACCATAGTTCATCATGCTAAACATTGCATACATGTATAATTGGATAATCAATCCTAATATACACATTGAATCCCTTATAGATCAATGTGTGTTGATTATTACCTTGATGATAAATTCATAGCTAAGATTTTTCTCTATTCATTAAGGAATAAACCTTAAAATGGTTCTACTCTAAGTTATCTACCTATTTTTCCTCTAGATCTCACTTATCTTTTCATGAAGCACATTCAATCCAACATAGGATTGTAGGTCAATTTCATCAATGTTATACATTGTAATCAAGGTATAAATGAGAATGTGAGGGATTTTATCTTCTATTATTAATGCCTTCTTTCATAGATCTCATATCTTCTTCTCGACTCTAATATCAAGATAGTATTTATTAAGAATATTTTCCCAAAGCTTCACAATAAAAATCTCTTCACAAATATCCAACATTTATAACACTTTGTACCACCTTGTATGATTATCCATAGGTGATAGATCACCTTAAGGTCATCTTTTTGACCTTGATGCCTCTATTTTTTAACCCCATCCTCTTCTCAAGAAACCAATAATTCTACAAAGAAGAACACCAATAACTTATAATTTTGAGTGAATGACAAATATTTTTATTTTTTAACCCCATCCTCTTCTCAAGAAACCAATAATTCTACAAAGAAGAACCCCAATAACTTATAATTTTGAGTGAATGACAAATATTTTTTCATTAACATATAACATAAATTAATTAATATTAAAAAGATTGAAACTTTTGAGAAGATTAGGATGTTGCAGATCAACAAACTGGGAGGAAAAGCTATCTAGCAACTTATTGCTGACCAGATAATTGGTGACAAGCATGTAGGAGTGTGGACTAGAAGGAGACTTGCAAAGGACAAGGAACAAGTAAACTCTACTCTCTTGTCTTAGATTGAACCAACAAGTTTTGATGAAGATAGTAAGGATGAAAGTTGGTTAAGAGAAATGGAAGAGAGACTCAATAAGATTGAAAAGAACAAAACTTGGGAATTGGTCCCTAAACCATCAAACAAGAATATAATTTATGATATTGCTATCGGGGATTCAACGTGTAGTTTCGAGTCAAACTCATTGACCCATGTTTCATGAGTAGTGGTTCAACAAGAACCCATCTCTCATGATATCGAATGGTCCACTTAGCACTCATTGCATCTAGGTGATGCTCACAAAGGTGAAGCACGGTGAGAGATGGGTTCTTGTTGAACCACTACTCATGAAACATGGGTCAATGAGTTTGACTCGAAACTACATGGTTGAATCCGATAGCAATATCATAATTTGACACTGTGGAAAAATACCTCCTACTTATCAAGAATATAATTGGCACAAAATGGGTATTTAGAAACAAGTTAAATGAAGATGGAGTTGTGGCTAGAAACAAATCAAGATTAGTGTGCAAAGGATATGCACAAGTACAAGGAATTGATTTTGAAGAAACATTTGCTCTAGTTGCATGATTAGAAGCTATTAAAATGTTTCTTGCATTTTATATGTATAAAGGTTTTAAGGTATATCAAATGGATGTCAAATTTTCATTTTTAAATGGAAACCTTGAAGAGGAAGTATATATTGAACAGCCAGAAGGTTTTCAGCTATCAAGGATGATGATTATTTCTACAAATTGAGGAAAGAATTGTATGGTTTGAAGAAAGCACCAAGGGCTTTGTATTCAAGATTAGATCAATATATACAACAACAAGGATCCAAGAAAGGTTATGCTAATAGAAATCTATATCTCAAGTCTAAGGGTAACCAAATGATCATTGTTGTAGTTTATGTCGATGATATTATATTTGGTGGTAGTAGTGATGTAATGTGCAAAATATTTGCCACAAACATGCAAGATGAGTTTGAAATTTCCATGTTAGGAGAACTCAAATTTTTTCTTGGTTTGCAAATTACACAATCTGATAAGTATTTTTATATCACAAATCAAGTATGCAAAAGAAATGCTTAAATTTTTTGGCATGGAGGATTGTAAACCAGCTAGTACTCCTGTGATTATTGGCGAGTAAATCAGATGAGTCACCTGATGCAAATCAGACTTTGTATAGATCAATGATTGGAAGTCTATTATATATAACTACATCAAGACTTGATATAATGCAAGCAATTTGTATGGTAGCTCAGTTTCAAGTAGAACCAAAAGAATCACACATCAATGCAGTAAAGAGAATCTTTAGATACATCAAAAGTACTGTTGACTATGGTTTATGGTATTCCAAATGCAAATATTCCACTTTAACAACATATATAGATGCAGTTTGGATAGGTAGTGTGGATGATAGAAAGAGCACCAATGGAGGTGCATTCTTCCTAGGGAACAAATTAGTTTCCTAGATGAGCAAAAAGCAAGAGTCTATTACTCTTTCTACTACAGAAGTAGAATATGTTGCAGCAGCTGCATGTTGCACTCAAGTCTTATGGATGAAGCAAACTTTAAAGGACATCAAGGTAGAGTATAATGAGTGCATTTCAATTCTTTGTGACAATTCAAGTGCCATTAATATCTCAAATAATCCAGTGATACACTCCAAAACAAAGCATATATCAATCAAGTATCACTTCATTAGAGAAAAAGTTGCAGATAAAGAAGTCAGCATGGAGTATATTCCCACCAAGGAACAAACTGTGGATGATATATTTACAAAACCCCTTCCGAAAGAGCAGTTTGAATACCTGAGGCAGAAGATGGGAGTAGTTTCTCCCACTTCATATCACTAATCTCTAGTGATAGTGCATGTATCCAAGGGGAGCTTCATTGATCAGTTATTCAACCCTGGTCAAGATTAATGTGATCAAGTCATGAAAATTGCAGTATTAAAAATTGGAGCAATTCTAATGACTTGATGGTTGTAGTGTTCAAAATTGAAGCCTCTTTAGGTGGAGTGTACCCTTTTCCATTGATTTCAAAGGGGGAGAGATGTGTTGCTAAACAAATGAGATGACTAGAGTTAAAATGTAGAGATCTGAGATGGCTATGACAAGTGTAAACGAGGGATTGGTCTGAAAACCAACATAGGAGAAAGAATTAATTTTTCCAACTATCTCAGCAACAATGTGAATGAAAATTTGATTTGTTAAGAAGCGGCATAGTTTGTAAAGGATTTAAAGATTGAATCATATTGAATGATCGCAAGAATGCATTAAATGCATATCAGATTCTAGGGTCTAACAGAATGTTATTCTTAGCAAATTCTCTATTATAGAATAAAATTTTGTGTGACTTGATGCATAGGTATGGTGATTTCTGACGAGTTGGACAGTATGTGTTGGGTTTGATGCTCTGACAATTATGGAAGTAGGTGAAAAACCCTAACAATGATTCCAATGTATATGAATTGAATCAGGGAAATTATTTAGATATAATGGAAAATGAAGAGAGTGTTTTTGCAGATGAAGGTGAACTGTAAATGAAAACAAAATTTGAAAATTCATGTAGCTGGTTATAGTGGAGTAAGGGAGAACATAGAGAGAGAGAGAAAGAGCATATGTGTTGTATTGATGCATCTTAGGTTTTGTAGAACCGTTTTATGCATAGTATATTGCAAAACTTTGCACGAGGTTATAGCCTCCATTTTGCACTGAGTTGTAGCTCAGAATAGGGTGTAGTAGCATCCTTGAAGTTTTAGCTTCTAAACAGGGAGTTGTTTCTCCCTTGGGTTGTAGCCCTAAACATTGTAACTAAACTTTGAAGCTTGTGAGGCTGGACTAGGATAGTAGATCCTAGCAACATTTCTCATTGTGGTCTTTCCCATCTTGGGTTTTCCAAGTACATATTGTGTTATGTGTTGATCTCTTTTGTGGCTTGTGGCTAATATATATGTTATTATTTCAATCTACACATTTGAAGTTAAGGTTGAATCTGCAAAAGGGTTGAAGAACTAAAATTTCTAATATCTACTGATTCACCCCCCTCTTAGTAGATCATTGTGTTCTAAGTCTTGTAATAAGTGGTAATCACAGCTCGGTGGACTCATGAAGTTAGGCTGGAAGGAAGTAGGATCACAAAATGGAGTTCCTCGAAGTGGGAAGTTAGTACGCAATTTGCTACAGGTTTGAACATCAGTTTGAACTCCCATCTTTAGCTTAAGATTTAGCTTTACAATGTGCAATGAACCTTAGCATAGGTTACTTATTAAAAAAAAGGAAAAGGGCAAGGAAGAGAGAAGGTTCCTAGACCTGAAATTTAGCAATGAACAGTCATCATGGAGGATTTTACTATGGAAAACCTTCCTAAAATAGAATTTCACTTCTTAAGCTAAAGATAGGAGTTCAAACTGATGTTCAAACTTGCAGCAAATTGTGCACTAACTTCCCACTTCAAGGAACTCCATTTTGTGATCCTACTTCCTTCTAGCCTAACTTTGTGAGTCCACCCTATGATTACCACTTATTACAAGACTTTCTTCCAGCCTAACTTTGGAGAAATTGGCTTGGCGAATGAAGGTAGCAGGGTATTTCCAAATTCAAGACTTTTACTTAATGCTTATTACAAGAGGATTTTCCAGATTCAAGAGGAGTTTATTACAATGAGCCCAAGACTATTGCAACATGATTCCAGAGCTTTAGGGGTGCTTGTTTATGAGGTTTCAAGTGCTCTTCCCTTGTTAAAAGTGTTTGGTGGTGTTTGGGAATGAAATGATGGATATTTACTATTTTTGAGTGAAATCCTTTTCTATCTAGCCCTGAAAATGACATAGCCCTGAATCTCCAAAAATTGAGCATAACTCTCATACTATTTAACATCATACACATAAGCTTTAAACTAGCAAAATAAATTTGGTGATGAGGAGATAATTTATGCAAATTGAAATATACCTCCCTCTTAAGACACCTATTGATCAAGTTTCTCAACACTCATCTCTTCATCATAGGGCTATATGTTGATCTAAATTTTTTAGATGTACAACAGATGTGAGATAGCCCATGAATATCATTAATTTTTTAAAAATGACTGTCATGGGATGGTAATAGTCATTAAAATTTTATAAAATGATTGTCATGGGCTATAGATAGTCATTAAAAAGATTTTTGTTTCTGGATTTTTAATTTATTTTTGTATTTTGTATTTTTTAAAAATTGACATCCCATAGCAAAGAGAAATGACTTTGAGAAAATTCCAAGCTTTTGAACATATTTTATGTTTTCATAATTTGAAATCATCTAAAACTAATTGCAACTCCAACAAGGTGGTTGGTTTAAGAGGAGGTCCTAGAATTGACACTTGGATCAAATCTTGGCATGAGGTATTCGTATCAAACATATGTTTGGCTCATTTATTTATGTGCATTAAATGATTTTCTTCGAAGTGTAAGTGTGTTATGTGGTAAGTAAGTATATGGTAGCAGTGTATATCCTCACCATTATCTCATCAATGGACAATTAGACTATGGATATACTTTAGAAGGTGGACTTCACTAAGTATTATTTATGATGGATTGTGAGATGAGGTAATGTTTAAAGAAAACTCTGAAGTTGGGACATATATGAATGTAATAGCTCTCCATTTAATGATTCATTAAAGGGGTAGTGATTTTGGCATTCAACTGTTTCTCTTGTTGAACAACAATTAATTGAGGGGGAAAAAAAATCTAATAGTAATGTGTACTATACAATACTAATAAACAAATAATGAGTGGCAAAGTTCAAGGATTTGAAACAAGAGAAACACAATAGGGTAGAATTAGGTATTTGCTAGCCAATGTTTTTAGTGAGCTCAAACATGAGAATTTGCTTGTTAGAAATATTAATGCCTTTTCTTCCTTTATTATACCTATTTTTTTATATATTTAAGCTAGGATCATGACATGATTTTCATTTTATTTGTTTTCTATTTTAGTCTCCTTTAATACTAAGTGACAACACTTAAAGGTGTTATCAAATAATAGATATACACAAATATTTATATAGTCTTATTAGCGAAATACTACACATTTAGGCTTTTGGTAGTTAATTTATGTAGTACTTTGGTTGATAAGATTATAAATATTTGTATCTATTGGTCATTTGATAACATCTCTAGGTGCTATTACTACTTTTTAAGAATTTGGGAATTGTGATACTTTAAGATAATTTTTTACAAATTTATAAAAAATGAAACAACTACAAAGGTATTGTTAATTTATCGAAATTAATGGTCATTTCCAAAGATACGTAAGAGTGATACAAATGTTATTAACCAAACAAATTATATATGATTTCACAATTTTCTTTTAAGATATGTAGCTCAAGATAGGATAAAGCTAGAGTAGATGTGAAACATTCCAATCATACTCAAGGTAGTACAAGAAAGAAATTGCTTAAAAACCCCATCATTGTAACCATTTTAAAAGTATTTTAATACATAGGAATTTTTTACTAGATTTTGGTATGAATTTTCTTAAGTATTTATTATTTTCATGTTTATGATTACTTGTTAGGTTTATTCATACAACTATATAGGTCTAGCCAAAGCTACTAGGACTCTCATGTGCCTTGAGAAAAAATTCTATAGATTGATATGTTGGTGTGTAAGGGTGTTAAGTGATATCCATTTGGTCAATTACATCCATGAGAGTTTCTTATAACAATAGATTTTTTAAGTCACAATATTCACATAAGGTACAATATAATATTAATTTTTTAAAGCATATTGATTTGCATGATTCTAAAAGTAATTTTGAGGGCATGCTTAATGATGATTAGAATAATTCTACATCTTCTTCTATGACAATTAGTACATTTTCACTTGATGAGATACTTGTGAATGGTTATTATGGTCCTTTATATGCTAGAGCTTATGTTTGTTACAAACCAATTAAGAATGTTCTTATTGATCTTACTTGTCAATTTAACATATACTCAAAAAATATTTAATCATCATTTTAATAGCTATAATATGAGTATTCAATTGTTTCCTTTAAGATAACTAATGGAATGCCAACTATGCCTATGGGTTTCTTTATTTTACTTTTGGTAGATTTTTTGAAAGAAGATCAACTTTAAATATCATATATTTCTTACTTTGGATGAGTTCCATGTATTACTTGGTTTTCCATAGATTCAATAATGTCAATAAGTTCCTTATATGTTACATTAGTATATTAAATAGGTTTAAAAGGGGTGAAGTTGTTACTATTGCTAGAGAACCATATGTATCATTATCAAAATTACATAATTTTATTTTGGATACATTTATTAAGATTCTTAAGGAAACATGCTAAGAAATATGCATCAACCATGCATCTTCATTATTTTTGGTACCTCAACTTGGTGGGGTCATATCTCCTAAATTTCTTATCAAAATTGAAATTGTTAGATGCATTGGAAAGAACTCCAAAAAAATATAAGTAGAAATACAAAGAGGGTTAGTCAAAGGCAACACAATCATGTTATAAGTGAAAAAATAAATAAGATAAAATCATGTTATAAGTGATGCTAAGAATGTCTCAATAAAAGTAGACTTAGAGTAGGAACTAGGTTCTATTAATCAAATCATGTGTGTGCATGATTCAATTACTCATTTTCATGTTGACTTTGAATTGCCATTTAGAAAGGGATACTAGGCACATAAAAACAATTATTCCTAACACATGCTTAGACATTATTTCAATGCTACTAGCCAAGCATCTATAGCCCTAATAGAGTTATCTCTAGTCACACTCAAAGCATAACTCCATTGCTACTTAAACATCTAAAGAATTAGTAGAGATACCTAATTCACTATTTTTTTTAATTTTTTAAACATTTTCTCATTTTATTTCTTATTTTTTCTTGTATTAATTTCTTTTGATTTTCTTTTAGCTCAACTAGCAAGATATGAATCTTGTTACCTAGTTTGGGGACCACCAATGGCATGTGAGAGGATCTCTTAGGAAAAGAGAAAATTAATTACCTAAAACCACAATGGGTCACCCTAGCATACTAGACAGTACAATGTTGATTATTATTTTGATTAAATAAATTATCATGCATACTTAGCAAGTTAGGAATAACTCAACTAAGAAGGGAACAAAACCTAAGGGGGCTAGTGCATTGAATTGGGGGAAAAAAGAGGCAAAATAATAAAATTTCACTATAACATGATCGTGCTACAGCTAATGCAAACATTTTATATACAACATAAAGGAAAAATACCCTGCTACCTTCATTTGCCAAGCCAATTTCTCCGAAGTTAGGCTGGAAGAAAGTCTTGTAATAAGTGGTAATCACAGGGTGGACTCACGAAGTTAGGCTGGAAGGAAGTAGGATCACAAAATGGAGTTCCTCGAAGTGGGAAGTTAGTGCGCAATTTGCTGCAGGTTCGAACATCAGTTTGAACTCCTATCTTTAGCTTAAGATTTGGCTTTACAATGTGCAATGAACCTTAGCATAGGTTACTTATTAAAAAAAAAAGGAAAAGGGCAAGGAAGAGAGAAGGTTCCTAGACCTAAAATTCAGCAATGAACAGTGATCATGGAGGATTTTACTATGGACAACCTTCCTAAAATAGAATTTCACTTAACCAGATTACTACACAATCTCATGAAATTTGTGCAAGCTTCAAAGGACTGCAGATATTCAGTTATTCATTCACCATAAGCATGAGCAAACAATAGAAATTTAGAGCAGCCGTTAATCTAAGTCCAGACTAACTTTACACAACTGTATGTCATCAACAAACAACCAAAAGTATGGATCAAGAAGGCATCTAACAACCATCTCTTCTCCATGCTTGGTACATTTCGAAGCGGCTTCCACCATTTGTTTCGATCAAGCGAATGCCCTAGCAACAAAATTCATGAAGAGCGAAGATATTTCGTCCATTGCACTCTCCTCCATCTTCTTATGGAAATATTCTTTAACTTTTTCCACATCTAGTTCCTTGATAGACATATTTTTATCAGTCATTAATTGGATATAACCTTCGTTGTCTGCCTGATGTTCTTTAGCCCACTCGAGGTTGAGCTCGGCTTCATGCAACACCTTTTCCAATACCTCGTTTCGATGATGATGAGGTATGTTACAAGAGTGTACAATGACCTTGCTTATATAAACCAAAACCCCAATAAAAAATTCATCTAATCTACCTTAAAAAAAGACAAACCCAAAACTAAATGGTTAAAAATATACACAAGTCAATAGATAAATATATTAATAAAGAAGAGTAACTCAACAAACCTTCCACCAACATCCTCAAATAGGAGTCATTCTTCAATTAGGTATCTTTTCTCTTTCTCATTATTGGCTATCTTGTTCCATTCTTAATGTTTCTACTTACCCCCATCTAAGCTATGTGGCAATCTCTACCTTATACCTCCTTGAATACAAAAAATGAAGAATAATATATAAAAGTGGTGGAGAGAGGGGCCTTGAAAGGGCATTCAACGCTTGCTTATGATTAAGAATAATTAAGTGATAAGGTTTTGGTTGAAAAGAATGATATTATTTTATTATCTTGACAAATGAAGTTGATAAGAGTTTACCAAACATGCTTTTTATAGAACAAAAAGTAGTCCCTTGCTTGGTTTTGGGTCAAATCTATTCTTCTTTTTGAGTGCATTCTATTTTAGCATGCTTATGTAGATGACTTTCACTAAATTTCATTCATGTTTGGATTTTCATTATTGTGTGGGTCTGCAAACTTTCAAAAATTTAGGTATTATCATTACTCATACGTTCATTCTAATTTCTTCCTTTCATTCTTTTGTGCAGGTATGTATTATGATGTTTTCAATTTTTTAGTTTTTAAGCTTCTTTTTTTTTTAAGTTTTAATTTTAAGATTTTGATTTTTAATGACTATCTATAGCCCATGACAATTATTTTATAAAATTTTAATGACTGTTACCATCCCATGACAGTCCATGGGCTATCTGGCATCTATCTGGTACAACTCTTCCTTTTGGTGCACACTTCAGAAAAAATAAAATATTTAATTAGTTGCCTTTTGGAAAATTAAATATTTTAATCTTTAATCCTGGTCTTTGTGAAAATTAATTCAATAATAGTCTTCTTTCATTGGAAAAATTCACTTCACTTTTTACTTGTATGTATCTTCAGTATGCTCTTTAGGTAAAAATAATTATCGCTTTTATAACCCTGGTAAAAATTGATTCATTTGGCTTTTCACATAAAAATATTTTTGGGTAAAATAATTACCTAATTCGATAAAATTATCTTACCTCCCAACACAAGCACTTTAAATCTTCGGTAAAAAATAATTACTTTTCAATGTTATTGCACATTTTGATAAAATAAAAAAATTAAAATAACTTTTAAATAAATAAAAATACTCTTTAAATAAAATAAAATAATTTAAAAGATTAAAATTATGTATTATGTATAATAAATAAAATGATTAAGATATTTGTACAATCTATATTAATTATTCTTTATTTCTTATTTACAAAATAAAATCTAAAACATTATTAAAAAATAATTATTTTAAAAAAACAACTATTAAATAAAAAAAATAACATTAACTAATCTTCAATTATTAATCAATGAAATTAAATATAAAAAAAATTACATATTAAAAATAAAATTTATACAAACATTACATGTTAAGAATGAAATTTAAAGAAGATAAAATAAAACGTAAGGCACTAAATGGGGGAAAGTATGGCTATAAAAAAAATCAATAAATCAATAAATATAGCCATACTTTTGGATTGACCCAAAGAGATAAAATTGATGGGTTTTAAACTTAGATTCATACTATAAAACTATAATTATATTAACAAATAATTAACATACAAAAGTTACATTATGCGAAGAACATTTATTTAAATCTAGATTGAAAAATATATAAAGGTGAAAATTTGATAATTAGAATAATTTAAAGTATTTATTGATTTTTATTTTACAGTTCATGAATATCAATGTTTTCTCTCATAACATTCTATTCATCATCAACCCTTTGAAATTACACAATTCAATTAAAAACTAATTTATAAATTGTAAAATAAAAATTGATATTGCATCCAAAAATATCTAATTTTAGTTATAATTTATAGTAACTTAAAAATAAAGAATTTATAAAAATATTATTAAATTTATGAAAAAAAAAATAAATAAATAAATAAAAAATATATAAAAAAATCAATAAATATTTTGTAATTAAAATATATTAAAATCAATTTTTTAAAATAAAAAAAACTACATATATTTAATTTTAGTTATAATTTATATTAATAAAAATTATAAAAATATTATTAAATTTTTTAAAAATATATTTAAAAAATAATAATAATTCATATTAAAAAAATCAATAAATATTTAATAATAAAAATATATTAAAATCATTTAAAAAAATAAAATAAACTACATATATTTTGGAAACTTGCAAGCAAATGCAAGAGCTCGAGTTAGGGCAGGCCGATCTCCATTATGTGGCGAGCCCGTGCATTTCAAGAATGATGGATAGAATACAGCAAAAAGAGAATGCAGACATTGTTTTCTCAACAAAAGGAAGGAGCAAACGGGGGCGCCGCTGTTCAAGTTAAAAGGGAAACTGGTATGGATCTAATGAGAGGAAGCTCGATGGCTGTGAGCAGAATGATTTCCATAGAGAAGAAGCCGCCATGGTTAAGAGATGCAGCCGAGAACAATGAACAGTGAAGTTAGGGCAAATGAATGAAGATCAACGGCAGATAGAATGAGCTGGAGCAGGTGAAATCCCAACCGTGGCTCGCTGTCCCGCTAGAAAAAGATGCTTGCCAGTTAATCTTGCGAGGTGCGCGAGATAGGCAAAATGTGGGCCCAAGACATTATTAAATGCATGAATATAGTTTGGGTATTTTGCGGGATGAAAAATGTTAAATGGTTTCCTTTTTAAAAGGCAAAAGGTGGTGAAATATTTTAAGTGTGAAAAATAAGAGTGAAATACGGGCAAACCAAAGAGGACAAGAGCAGATCGACACTGGAGACACAAAGATGAATTGCAGCCGAATCCTGGCCTTTCCCCGCTATCTCGCGGGTTCAAAGTGCTCACGGGTTATTTGTGCGAGGTTGGCGAGAACAGGGCACGTGGCAGGTGGGGCCCGAGGAAAACCTTCCATGCGCGGGATTTTAAATGCCCGGTGATGTTTTTATGTTTCATTTGCTTTTTATTAAAAAATAAGACGGAAGTCTAGGGCGAATTTTCCTGCACGGAAGTCTAGGGCGTATGGAACAGGACTGACGAGGACAGGAAAATACGGCACTGGCACAGCAGGTACGTCAGGGACCGACGAGGACTGGAAAATACGGCAGCGGGTATGTCAGGGGGATGGCAGCGGATGGGCATCGATGCCATGCGGTGCAAATTGTCACCCCTATAGACATTGCCATGGGGTGACACTTGTAATCGCATGGCATCGATGCCCATCCGCTGCCATCCCTGACATACCCGCTGCCGTGCCTTTGGCAATACGGCAAATACGGTGCTGCACAAACATCACGTCTGTCCTTTCTATGCCTGCAGCTGTCCACGGATGTCCACAATCATTATATGATTTTCATGTTACATATGTTATGTGGGCAGCGGCTATCTTTTTTTTTGTGCCTCTTTCTTTTTGTTTTAAGTTTTTTTTAATGTTTATAAATAAACTATCTAATGAAACAAATTAAAATATCATTGATTTCAATTAAAATATTTAGGTTTTATTAATAATATTTAGATAAATAAAAAAATATTATTTATCATTTCTTACAATTTATTTATTTAGTAATTAATTTGAAATTTTATCTAATTTTTTAAATAAGTTAAAAGAAATAAAAATTAATATATTTTAATATCTTAAAATTTAATTCCACAAAATCTGTTGTAATCATAATATAATATAATTTTATTTATATATTAGAGTATGTATCTTTTCAAAAAATCTAAATAAAATATATTGACTTATGTTTTTCTTAAACTTCTCTTTTTAATCAATTTATATTTAAAAATTAATTAATCTATTAAAATATTTAAAAAATATTAAATAAATCTAATTTATTTTAAAAATAGAATAATACATAAGTTTAAATGTAAAAGTTAAAATAAATACATTATTTAATTTTATTTATAAGTTTATTTATTCTAATGCCACACCCTTCATAAAAGCCCTCTCACGAGCCCTACTTTCAGATTTATAATAAATCTTTCATTGTGTTACCAGTAAATATTCACCCAGCGTGTTAGGAGAGTGGAAGAGGCAATGAAATTACGTAATGACGAGTGGAGGAATAAGTGATTGTTAGGTAGTTATCATCCATAAAATATGGAAGCCAATGCACAATAGAAAGTAAAAATTGTGAAGACACTACATAAAATGATAAAATGTATCAAAGCTAGAAATACAATGTAGTAATGTATGTAACTATTGAAAATAGGTTAATTGATTCATTTTGAAAATATTTTAAAGTAAAAAATATATTTTATAATATATTGTATTATATATTTATTTACATATCAAATATACTGATGTAAAAAATTATTGATATAAATTAGCATTTTTATAAATTAAAATTATACAATTATTATTTTAAAAATTAATTATTTGCAAAATGATTGTTTATTTTAATAATGTTGATTGTTTTGATAAAATAAATAATATATTATATTATGATTACAATAGATTTTGTGGAATTAAATTTTAAAATATTAAAATATATTAATTTTTACTTAATGCTTATTACAAGAGGAGTTTCCAGATTCAAGAGGAGTTTATTACAATGAGCCCAAGACTATTGCAACATGATTCCAGAGCTTTAGGGGTGCTTGTTTATGAGGTTTCAAGTGCTCTTCCCTTGTTAAAAGTGTTTGGTGGTGTTTGGGAATGAAATGATGGATATTTACTATTTTTGAGTGAAATCCTTTTCTGTCTAGCCCTGAAAATGACATAGCCCTGAATCTCCAAAAATTGAGCATAACTCTCATACTATTTAACATCATACACATAAGCTTTAAACTAGCAAAATAAATTTGGTGATGAGGAGATAATTTATGCAAATTGAAATATACCTCTCTCTTAAGACATCTATTGATCAAGTTTCTCAACACTCATCTCTTCATCATAGGGCTATATGTTGATCTAAATTTTTTAGATGTACAACAGATTTGAGATAGCCCATGAATATCATTATTTTTTTAAAAATGACTGTCATGGGATGGTAATAGTCATTAAAATTTTAAAAAATGATTGTCATGGGCTAAAGATAGTCATTAAAAAGATTTTTGTTTCTAGATTTTTAATTTATTTTTGTATTTTGTATTTTTAAAAAATTGACATCCCATAGCAAAGAGAAATGACTTTGAGAAAATTCCAAGCTTTTGAACATATTTTATGTTTTCATAATTTGAAATCATCTAAAACTAATTGCAACTCCAACAAGGTGGTTGGTTTAAGAGGAGGTCCTAGAATTGACACTTGGATCAGATCTTGGCATGACCTCATATCAAACATATGTTTGGCTTATTTATTTATGTGCATTAAATAATTTTCTTCGAAGTGTAAGTGTGTTATGTGGTAAGTAAGTATATGGTAGCAGTGTATATCCTCACCATTATCTCATGAATGGACAATCAGACTATGGATATACTTTAGAAGGTGGACTTCACTAAGTATTATTTATGATGGATTGTGAGATGAGGTAATGTTTAAAGAAAGCTCTGAAGTTGGGACATATATGAATGTAATAGCTCTCCATTTAATGATTCATTAAAGGGGTAGTGATTTTGGCATTCAATTGTTTCTCTTGTTGAACAACAATTAATTGAGGGGGAAAAAAGCATCTAATAGTAATGTGTACTATACAATACTAATAAACAAATAATGAGTGGCAAAGTTCAAGGATTTGAAACAAGAGAAACACAATAGGGTAGAATTAGGTATTTGCTAGCCAATGTTTTTAGTGAGCTCAAACATGAGAATTTGCTTGTTAGAAAGATTAATGCCTTTCCTTCCTTTATTATACCTTTTTTTATATATTTAAGCTAGGATCATGACATGATTTTCATTTTATTTGTTTTCTATTTTAGTCTCCTTTAATAATAAGTGACAACACTTAAAGGTGTTATCAAATAATAGATATACACAAATATTTATATAGTCTTATTAGCGAAATACTACATATTTAGGTTTTTGGTAGTTATTTTATGTAGTACTTTGGTTGATAAGATTATAAATATTTGTATCTATTGGTCATTTGATAACATCTCTAGGTGCTATTACTACTTTTTAAGAATTTGGGAATTGTGATACTTTAAGATAATTTTTTACAAATTTATAAAAAATGAAACAACTACAAAGGTATTGTTAATTTATCGAAATTAATGGTCATTTCCAAAGATACGTAAGAGTGATACAAATGTTATTAACCAAACAAATTATATATGATTTCACAATTTTCTTTTAAGATATGTAGCTCAAGATAGGATAAAGCTAGAGTAGATGTGAAACATTCCAATCATACTCAAGGTAGTACAAGAAAGAAATTGCTTAAAAACCCCATCATTGTAACCATTTTAAAAGTATTTTAATACATAGGAATTTTTTACTAGATTTTGGTATGAATTTTCTTAAGTATTTATTATTTTCATGTTTATGATTACTTGTAAGGGTTTATTCATACAACTATATAGGTCTAGCCAAAGCTACTAGGACTCTCATGTGCCTTGAGAAAAAATTCTATAGATTGATATGTTGGTGTGTAAGGGTGTTAAGTGATATCCATTTGGTCAACTACATCCATGAGAGTTTCTTATAACAATAGATTTTTTAAGTCACAATATTCACATAAGGTACAATATAATATTAATTTTTTAAAGCATATTGATTTGCATGATTCTAAAAGTAATTTTGAGGGCATGCTTAATGATGATTAGAATAATTCTACATCTTCTTCTATGACAATTAGTACATTTTCACTTGATGAGATACTTGTGAATGGTTATTATGGTCCTTTATATGCTAGAGCTTATGTTTGTTACAAACCAATTAAGAGTGTTCTTATTGATCTTACTTGTCAATTTAACATATACTCAAAAAATACTTAATCATCATTTTAATAGCTATAATATGAGTATTCAATTGTTTCCTTTAAGATAACTAATGGAATGCCAACTATGCCTATGGGTTTCTTTATTTTACTTTTGGTAGATTTTTTGAAAGAAGATCAACTTGAAATATCATATATTTCTTACTTTGGATGAGTTCCATGTATTACTTGGTTTTCCATAGATTCAATAATGTCAATAAGTTCCTTATATGTTACATTAGTATATTAAATAGGTTTAAAAGGGGTGAAGTTGTTACTATTGCTAGAGAACCATATGTATCATTATCAAAATTACATAATTTTATTTTGGATACATTTATTAAGATTCTTAAGGAAACATGCTAAGAAATATGCATCAACCATGCATCTTCATTATTTTTGGTACCTCAACTTGGTGGGGTCATATCTCGTAAATTTCTTATAAAATTGAAATTGTTAGATGCATTGGAAAGAACTCCAAAAAAATATAAGTAGAAATACAAAGAGGGTTGAGATGAGTGTTGAGAAACTTAATCAATAGGCACGTCTTAAGAGGGAGGTATATTTCAATTTGCATAAATTATCTCCTCATCACCAAATTTATTTTGCCAATTTAAAGCTTATGTGTATGATATTATATGGTATGAAAGCTATACTCAATTTTTGGAGATTCAGGGCTATGTCATTTTCAGGGCTAGATAGAAAAGGATTTCACTCAAAAATAGTAAATATCCATCATTTCATTCCCAAACACCACCAAACACTTTTAACAAGGAAAGAGCACTTGAAACCTCATAAAAAAACACCCCCAGAGCTCTGGAAAGATGCTGCAACAGTCTTGGGCTCATTGTAATAAACTCCTCTTGAATCTAGAAACTCCTCTTGTAATAAGCATTAAGTAAAAGTCTTGAATCTGGAAATACCCTGCTACCTTCATTCACCAAGCCAATTTCTCTGAAGTTAGGCTTGAAGAAAGTCTTGTAATAAGTGGTAATCACAACCCGGTGGACTCATGAAGTTAGGCTGGAAGGAAGTAGGATCACAAAATGGAGTTCCTCAAAGTGGGAAGTTAGTACACAATTTGCTACAGGTTTGAGCATCAGTTTGAACTCCTATCTTTAGCTTAAGATTTAGCTTTACAATGTGCAATGAACCTTAGCATAGGTTACTTATTAAAAAAAAGGAAAAGGGCAAGGAAAAGAGAAGGTTCCTAGACCTGAAATTCAGCAATGAACAGTCATCATGGAGGATTTTACTATGGACAACCTTCCTAAAATAGAATTTCACTTCTTAAGCTAAAGATAGGAGTTCAAACTGATGTTCGAACCTGCAGCAAATTGAGCACTAACTTCCCACTTCGAGGAACTCCATTTTGTGATCCTACTTCCTTCCAGCCTAACTTCGTGAGTCCACCCTATGATTACCACTTATTACAAGACTTTCTTCCAGCCTAACTTTGGAGAAATTGGCTTGGCGAATGAAGGTAGCAGGGTATTTCCAAATTCAAGACTTTTACTTAATGCTTATTACAAAAGGATTTGAATTCATGATTCTCATTATAACTAATAAAAAATACATATATATACTTGTAAATATATTTCTATGTCATCTAAGTTATCTATTTTATTTGTAGGGCTTTTAAATTCTAATATGGTGTATTTTATTTTCCTTCACAAATTAATAATCATTATCAATTCAAATTTAATTACATTTTTATTTCCTAATATGTTTTACATTTCAATTCCATAGGTCTCCTAAAATCTAAATAAACCACATTTTATTGAGTTCTTTAAATCTATGTGATTTTGAGTTTCCTTATGAAATTCCAATGATTTATTGCTTAAGCTTATTTTATTTAACATTTCAGGGGGATGTTAGGGTATAATCAATCTTAACCCACTTTTACTAGTGAACTGCACCATAATCCGTAATACACAATACACTTTTCCTAGTGCAATACTTTTTTGGTTTTAGGTCAATGGAATGTTAATGTTTAACTAACTATATAAGAAAATAATGAAGATATGAAGATTTCAAAGATATGAAAATAATTAAATATATAAAATAAAAATTTCTTGCACCATGGATGATTGAATTCTCTAATAGATATTCATACAAAAATGAATTGATCAAAGTTAAAATATACCAAAATTTCAAAATATTTGCAATGCACATAGGTTTTCATGCATAGATGGAAGATTTAATAAACTAAAAAAATAAGTTATTTTATATTATAATATGGCAGACTACTGTTTTTATATATCTAGATAAGGCAGTTATAGAGATCCAACAAGAAAAATGGAAACACTATTAAAAAAGGATGTACATGCCTATAAAACAGGAATCGCTTACCCACTAGCCATATTACATTTCATGGGCATCATTGTGTGTTAAGAAACATAGTATTAAAAGGCTTGAATAAATGTGAATTATCATTTTAGCATTTAATATAGCCAAGATAGAAGATGCATATATTGCAACCAAGAATTGGAGAAAAGATTCAATAATATTAAATTTTAAACATTAGTTTGAACTCATTATATTGAGGACCAAGTGTGTAAGGCTTCATGGAGCATGAACTTGTAAAAGAGCCTAGTAAATAACTTTGGATTCATAAGACAAAGAATATAGCTTTCCTTAAACACATGGGCATATAACCTATCTTATGGCAATATCTTCCGTATAGATGTGATGTGTTGTGTGATAGATTGGCTTGAATAAATCAAGCATACATAACCAACGATACACATACAACATTAGATTGGACTTGAAAAGATTTCTTGAAGTCAACCGGATTAATATTGTGCTCAATGGTAAGAAACATGAGTCTTAATTAACAAATCTTACAAAACAAGACTCCCAAGGCCTTCTCATCAACACAAAATTTTGATGATGAACCAATCTATGACATAAACAAGAGCTTTCATTAACTCCAACCCAAATTCTATAATGAATTTAACACATAGAATAGGGACATGGCAAACTCAAAAGAATCCTGCAACAACATCAATGACCAAAAAAACCAACATTAGCAAACAGTAAAATTCTCGTAAGAATACATTTAGGAAGCTTTAAATTGAACCTGGTAATTTTAAATTCAACATTACAGTATGCCCGCATGTAGTAATGACAAGTCTATTGCAAAATATCCCTTTAAGATTTTATTATTTTTTGCAAAGAGAAAATTTTGTTTACTTAAAAAATTATATTTATTCAAAATATATACATATATATATATATATATTTATTTATTTATTTTGACATATGAATTGAATAAACATTCATTATTCCTCCCATTACGGTCATTTCATCTAGAATGAAATTGAGAAGCAAAAGAGAGGTTTTTCTTTTTCTCTAAATTACTTTCCAGTTCATAATCTAATTTTTCTGTTTTTCACTTCTCTTATGATTATGCTTCTTTGTGGAGGAACCCTACTCGATTTACAATTACTATATATTATCTTTTAAATTTCTTTGAAGTGATCTTGTGAGCGGACATCGTCTCATCTCTGATCGTTTTCGTCTTGCAAAAGATTCTTAACTACATATATGTAGAAGTCCCATTATCACAAGCATTCAACCGCTTTCTTAAAGCTTCTCTTACATCATCAGCTTTTGCAGCCACTTTACAGAAATGAATAAGCTTCAAAAGTTCCATATCTAAACATTTACCATCAAATGGTTTTATGGGAAATACATTTTCTGGCTGCAGTTTATAACAAACAGGTTATCATCAACTATGATAACATTCTTTAAATCTCCAAATGGTTACCCAGTACACAAAATGTAGGCAACGAAAAAGAAGACTGATAATTTAAAAAAAAACACAGTAAGGTCAATAAACTTTGATGGGCATCGCGGAGCAATTTGTTTTACCTGCCACAAATCCAGTCACCAGACTTCCATCTAGAACGTCCGCCAGATCCAGTGTTACAGGAAGACCCAAAGCCAAAGTCGCCTCCTCTGGATCCTCCCCGCCCTCCAGAGAACTCGAACCCACTACCTCCTCCACCGCCAGATTCCTCCTTACCAGATCTACATTTAAAGCAGCTTGAACAGCTGGCAAAATTGCGAGCGCCACACCCTTCGGCTGAACAATATCAGTACCCAGGCTATTCTCAGTCCACTGTGCTAAAAGTAAGTCAGAAAAAGGGGAAATTAGACAAAGAAAACAAAAATTCAAATGAATGACTGATTTGGAGCCGAGATTGAACGAAACCTTGAAATA
>VDFB02047144.1:4887480-4908988 GCA_007258455.2 Sequoia sempervirens | reverse complement strand
AACTACATTCAATTTTCCACAGATTCTATTCTTACATATTTTTGAAATAATATAGATAACTTATTCAAATTTTTATGTCAAGTTTCCTAACTCTGATTTTTCTGAATTTTCATTGCCACTTAAGGGCCTTTTTTTTCCATGATGATACTGCACATACCTGAATAGCGACGAGTACTATTATATTATTAGACAAGATGGTGGTGTTGTAATTAATCCCACAGGCCATAAGGGCTAGCACGTTTTGTGGGTTCTTTGGTTCTACAGTTGCATCTTTGTTCGATTCATTTGCCCTACTGATATCCGAAGCAAGATTACTACAACAATGGGAGGAAGCAAAAAAAGGGTGGATCCAATGAGTGGTGAGAGGTACAAGAAGAACTTGAAGGTTTGGAGGCATATTCGAAAGGGAGGGTTGCAACCCTTCATTGATAAGCTCCAAGGCCCTTACCTTGAAGTCACTGGTTATTTTGCTCAACACTAGAGGAAAGGGGAAATCATTCTTTTAGGAAGGAGGGTTAAGGTGGACGAAGAGCTCATAGGGGAAATCACTGGTCTCTCAACTGAGGGAGTGAAGTTTTACCATGACAGGAAGTTTTCGGATGATGTTGTTCTTACTTTCCCCAAAATCGACAAGGAGAGGAAGGCTTTGGTTAAAGTTTCTTCTAGTTATTTTGAAGTTGTGACAATTAAGAAGGTGTGGAGGAAGGTGCTCAAAATTCTCATGGAATACATCACCCTAGATGATAGATTTACCAGAGTTTATGGGTACCACTTTGACCTACTCAATCATTTTCAGCATAAGGTAAGGGTTTCCTTCCCCCACTATATGCTATGTCCCTTGAATAATAGAATAGAGGAACATAGGAAGAGTCCTAGGAAGAATCGGGTGCTACATAATGGTCTCATTAGGCTTATTCACAAGCATTTTAAAAACATGTCAGCCCTGTCTAACCTATTATTGACCTTGGCCTTGGATGGAGAGGATACTAAGAGTAGCTCGTCAGAAGCAAAAAGAGATTATAATATTGAATGGGATGAGGAAGACACTCCCTCCTCCAGTAAGAAAAATAAGAAAACTCCTAAGAAGAAACCCTCAAACAAAAAAGGGTGCACTGTGAAAACCCCTAAGGGCACAACTCGAGAGACTAAAAGTAAAAAGAAGGACCCCCCCATGAATAAGTTGGTTTCTTGTTCGGGGGATTCTCTGGAAGATAATTCTAAAGATCATATTGCTACCGAGGACTCTTATCCCTCCTACCCTGCCACTGATAGAGAGAACACACCTAGATTCCCTAGAGACCTCAACCCTGATGACCACTATTTTAAGTTGAATCAGGAATTTCCTAATGATATCATGGGTATAGCCAAAAACAGGGTTGTTGACTACTTCAGGATCATAAAATGGGTGTTTCATGAGATCAAGGATCTCAATTTAAAAAAAAAAAGGCTCTCACTGGCAAGATGGATGATCTGGAAGCGAAAGGCATTTCACAAAATTATGCTAGTGTTTTGTGGACTATAGATGAGAAGAGGGCCTTGGTCGAACATCTTCAAAGAAAAACTAAGCTTATGGACAAGATTAAGAAGGATAATGAGATCAAGGTCAAACAACTTGAAGGGGAAATTGGAAAAATCAGGGATACTATGAAAACTATTATGGAACACAGTCACAGAGTTGTTAAACAAAACATCGCTATCTTGAGTACCATGGTGGAGAAGATGGATAATGTTTAGTAGGGATCATTGTTCATGGACTTGGAAGCTGGTAAGGATAAAGGTAAGAATGAGGATTTTGGCCCCTCGAAAAGGACTAGAGCCAACCTAAAAAGAAAAGTGGGTTCTTTGCCTTAGGAGATCTAGGACCTAAAGAAGGTTACTCAGGAGATGTGCAACCTTGAAGTTGAGGTTGCTAAAACTTTGAAGTCTTTAGGTTAGCTTTGGCTAAATTGGGTGTTGGCTTCTTGTTGGCTTTTTGATGGCTTTTGGTTTGTGGTTTTTGTCCTGTCTATTTTTTTTGCTGCAGCCTTCTTTTTGTTGGGTTCTTTGATGCTTTATCTTTCTTTTGTTTGTAAACTCTGTGGTTTCGAGTCCCTGTAAAACCCATTTTTTCCTTTATCAAAAATGTTAGTGATATTGAAAAATCTCATAATTTAAATTCTTTGAGTATTTAGATTTACCATGTATCCTTTAAGAGAATGGGTGTTTATTTTGAGATTTTAATATATATATTGTGCTAGAATTAGATAGTTGGTCATGTAATTATTTGTGATATAAATTAAGAACAAGGATTTTAACACCAATTAAAAGTTGTATTATTTTATGTTAAGGGGGTCACTTTCTTGGTAGGTTATTTCAATAGTTAACAAATCTATCATTTCTTGTGAAAATATAGTGGTGTTTTTACTTAAGCATCCATTACATTTCAATCTTAGCTGCAAAAAGATTGGTATTACTTAGGCTAATTTAATTATTTTTTAACTAAGAGTTATCTATGATTGATTTTTAATCTCCACCTCATTGTTTTTATACAATAAAAGAACATTAAATTATACTATAATAAGTAAATTATTATAGGAGCTTAGATAATGGTAAATAATATATTTAAATATTTTAATTTATTGAGATAGGCTCATATTTTTTTGTGACATTTTACCAGAAAAACGGGGTACCAATTACTTTATCTTATAGTTATTGGGGAATTTTGTAAGAAGTAGTTCACATTTGGCCCAAGTTCACTTAATGCTATCATAAAGTATTTTCAAACATTTTTGGTGTTGGCTAAAATAGGTAGCATGTCTCTTTACTCAATATAGTGATTTTCTATGCTAACACCATGTTATGTAACATGATATTTGTGAGTTGCATTCTATTAGATTTATGATGATTTATTGTTTCCATAGATTACAAAGAAATTGGTAATGACCTATGAAATAGAGGAATTGTCAATGGATTCTAGTGAACTAAAAACATAAGGATAAAATATAAATGTCAATATTCTTGGCATAAGTCACGTTTGTATGTTGATATGAATGTATTTGGTCATTATAATTATAAATGTAGATATGACCAATGATGGTTATAAGGCTAATTAATTCTTGGGACCATTGATAATGTGGAGTGTTAATATTAATAGATATGTTGCTTATCTTGAGTCTAGTTATCCGAGGAGTTGAGCTTAGTTGGTTAAACCATTGAGTTCTCATTATGGAGACCCAAATTCAAATCACACATGGATATCTAATATGAAATTCTAAGACGTGACTCTTGGTCTTTCATACTTGGCTTCTAATCTATCTAAGTGGTGTGTAAATAAGTGGATTTCTAAGTTGTGACAATTGTTCTTTCATAGTTGGCTTCTAATATGAAAGTGATTTCTAAATAATTTGATTTCTAAGTTGTAGCTCTTGGTCTTCCATTGGTGATTTCTTGTGTGGTTGCTTGAAAGGATCTTATATTAGTCTCATTATTATACTTGCAAGAGCTTGTATTGGTCTCATATTGACACTCATATGAGTAGATTAGTTTTAAATGATTAGTAATATTAAAAAAGGTCTAGTTGATAGTTAGGTAAAATAGTATTGAAGGCATTCACATCCTCACTAAAAACATGAAACAACTTGGGAAAGACCTTGAAGTGATTGAAGCTTACAATGTTGTAGAGAAGATCGAGAAGGAGCATAGAGGTAAGGGAAAACCAAGCAATATCGATTAGAAGGGGCCAAGTACTTGTACTAGGGGAAAGAAGAAATATTTCCTAGAGGAGAAGAATGATTTTCTCACTTTGGTAAATCTCAATCAAATATTCTATCAATAAGAGCTGGAAGTTGTTAATACTCTTAAGGAGTTACAACTTAGCTCTTATGTTGGTTTCTTGTTGTTTAGTGGTTTTTCTTTGCTAGGTTTGTTATAGGTTTATTGTTGGTTTCCTCATTTTTAGTAAGGCTGCTTTGGATATTTGGGTTTCAAGTCCTTGTAAAACCTGTTTGGTTACAGATTTTTATTCCTAAACTATTTTATTCCTACATTGAGTTTAAGGGTTTCAAGTCCCTTTAAAACCTGTGTTACCTTAATAAAAAACAATCCATTTAGTTGGTTGGTTCAATTATTTCTTATGTATTCCTTTTCTAATGTATCAAGACTATTCTATGTTCATAAAATTTTACCTAGGATAAAGAAGGTTTATTATGTATCCATTGACCAATAAATTTAATTAATGATTATGATGTTTGTCCTAGTAAGTTAAATTAATAGTTGAACTCTAGTTTACTAACTAGATTGTGAATGTTGATTAGCTATGTTTTGTTATTTTTAGATATAAATTTGTTATATAATAACGGTCACAATATGTCATTGCAAACAAGGAGAGATTCTTGTGGCTAAGTAATCGACATAGCCTCTATGTTAATGGGATGAGCCTATAAGAGATTATGGGATGTTCGTTAATAAATTGTGAATCAAAATGGAAAGGTATAGTTCAATAAATCATGGTCCTTGAATGGAATTTTTTTCATATGGGTTTGTTAAATTGTGAACGAAGTTGGGTTTCATCAAACATGTTGTTAAGTATTATTAAATTTTGAGATTCATTAAGAGGAACCTTGTTTGGGTATGATATGGTATTCTAGGAATTCAGAGTGATATTAACCTTTAAAACTAGTGAATTGTGGTTTTCTTTCAAATGGATATTGATGAATAGTGATTTATTAAACTACTTAGTCTTAAACCCTTCTATGGTTTTTCTTTTGTAGTATTCTTCAAATGTCATCTCCATGAGGTGAGCTAATGAGTGGTTATGCAACTCTATGGATATGAACCTATGTGTAATTTCCTTGAGATATTAAGGTGACGAGAACAACATGGACTTAAATCCTATTTGGGAGAGAGTATGTAGGCAATCCTTGGGTGAAGGATGCCCCTATGACCCAATTCTATAGGGGATCGCTTAGAGAAGGGTGAAGCCACAATAATGGTTTACAATTCATGTGAGGAAGGAAAACTCACAAAAAATGAATACATGGAAAAAAAATGATTTTAGGGGTTCATACGAACCTACTGGTTCAGATGAACACATAAGAGGTTTGCTTGAACCAGGGTTCAAGCGAACCCTTTTATTTCTTTCCTGCTAAAAAAACTAACAAAATCCCTTATGGAAGGATGGTTCACTCGAACCAGGGTTTGAGAAAACCCCTTGGGGTTTGTACAAGTCCCCTTATTCCTCATCCCACCTGAGACACAAAAAACCTAAATTTTGGCACTTCGGAGCTTGGGTTGATGATGACAATGGAGAAATCTTCACAAACCCAACTAGAATCAGGTAGTACCTTCCGTGAATCCATCTATCCAACAAATATAATTTTGTATTATGTTTTTCTTTTATTATGTATTTGTTTTTTAGTTTTATTAAAGATAGGTTTTTCATCTAAAATGAAGGTCTTTGTTCTGCACATGTGGAAAAATAGCAGATTATCAAAAAAGAAAATTGAAAAATATGAGTGCACTAGATATTGAAGTCCTTGGATCCAACAAAAAAAAAGAATTTTGATAAATACAAAAAATGTTATGTGTTATACAGTCGCACTATTTCTGAATTATAATTAGTTTGACTTTAAAACTTGATTAAAGAAAAAAATATTCAATAAAAAGCTATCTAACCAAGTGGAAGCACTAGATATCGGAGTTACAAATCTAAATTCGAAAGAATTATAATTTTATCCTTCACAGAAAAAAAAAATCATTATACAATGTGCATCACTAAGTTTTAAAAATGTTGTTTTATAAGAAAAACCAATTTTCATGGGAGGTGGAAAAAGAAGTGCAATCCAATTCCAAAAATTTTGAAAAAGTTATTTTTAGAATCTATAGACAAAATGTGATGAGACTCTAGTTTGCATCATCTTCAAATTCTTCACGGTTTAGCCGCTCTAGGTGCCCGAATGTGAAGATTTAGTTAAATATAATAATTTCAGTGTCTAGTTTGGCCAAAAATTGTAAACCACTATTATGGGATCACCAAGAATAGATCTATGGTTTTGGGTTATTCCTAAATTTTATCACCTTCCCCTCTTTAATATACTTCAACTTAAGGATAAAATCTACACAAGATGGTAGTGATTTCATCCTTTCAATTATGATGTCCTCACTATATAGATTTGAACCAATGAAAGGTAACCCATCATCATCAATCCTATCTCATTTGAGGGTTGCATTAAAATTTCTAAATTATACTTCAATAGTGGATGAAATTTTAGAGTCACTATCATCATTGTATGTCTCATTTTGAATGTATGAGAATAACTCAAATTTTATCTAAAATAAAAAAATCAGTATTTTCCTATTGAGCCCTATGGCCTTGTGTCTTGGATTAAAGTAAGGAGTATGGGAAGATATATAGGTTAGCCTCCAAACCTAGTGAGGCCTATGCTTCTAAGAAATAAAGGCATGATAAACTTAGCCATGATCTGGCAATGAATAAGTTATAGAAACCTACTAACTTGTATTTAATATTTTATTTTAACTTAAGATGTTATGATTTGATGGTGTGAACGACTTTTGTATGTATGGATAGTTTTCTTACTCTAATTATGTCTTTTAATATGTGTTGAGTTTACAATTGAGTCCTTGAGATGGCCTTTATTGACTATAGGTAATTAATAGTAAGTATTACCAAATATTGTATGGAATTTTGTCTTTGTCTATTTGGTGGATAATTGAGTGTTAAGCCTTATGTTTGAAATATACCAAAAAATGTTTGTACTTAGATGTATAATATTGTTTAATATTACTTTTACAAAGAAAGTTTCTATTAAATAACATGTTTCTATAATTGAATGATGTAAATGGCCTTTGAGAATAAATTATGAGTTCATAATTATGTATACATGTTTGGATAGAGGGCAACTCATGTGGGTTCAATGTGTTACGTGTTAGTAAATTAACCCTAACACCTACAAGAAAATTGTATAGTGTAATAGATATCATGGGGTAATGTAACTAGATTAACTAAAATAGGGTGTAAATGCTTTAGGTAGTACATTTTAGGTTAATGTTCTTGTACCCTCTAATGCCACAATTTTGAATTAAGATCAATATAGGAGTTGAATTCTTGGAATCACAACTAGTGTTAAGAAAGCAATTTTATAAGGTTTAGATAGGATTTAACTAGTGACATGCAAGATAAAGATTCCATGATCTACTCATCTCTAAAGTTTAGTATCAACATTGGAATATGTGTGTGTGTGTGTGTGTGTGTGTATTATTAACATTGGAATATTATAATAAATTTGTGTGTCTCCTATGTTGTATTTTCTTAAGGTATGATTTCATGGTTTTGGTTATTATTTTAGTCCAAGTGATTGATTGTATAAGAACTAATCATAATTTTGTGGTAATATCATAAGGCATCTTGATTATGTACCTTAAATATATTTGTATAATTATATAGAAGATTAATTAGTTTTGGAAACCTAACTAATGATATTAAGTGACATTTTTTTTTATACTTACATCTTATCTGATGATGATCACAAGTACAATGGATGCTTGATCATCATCATAGATGGTGCAAGGAACTAGGAAAAGGATGGGACCTATGGTGTAGTAGGAGATGCATTGAAATTTATTTTTTGGCTAGGATGAACTTAAGGGTAAGTGTTATTGAACTGGGTAATGAAATGAAACATGTAGAAATATTGCATTTGGTTCCTATTTCTAGTTGGTCACTATGTATGTGTGATTCAATCTTGGTTTCCTCATATAAAAAAGTCTTAGGTATTATGCATATTGCTATGCATATTCCCTTTTCAATGATGACAACAAGCAGTATGAGATTCTTTTTTGTCATGATAGGTGTTGGTGGATTTGATGAAATAATGGGAGCAATGATGTAGTATGAAATTCATTGACATTCATTTTTATAAAGATGGGATTGTGTATGATCTTATATATTAATGATCTAGTAGAAGGAAATGATACTTACAATAAGGTTAAAACTACTTCCTTTTACTATTTGATTGAACTATGTGTACTTGTGTGGTCACTAGTTATTGATATTATGTATATGCATTGGGTTCTTGACCTAGTCTCCTTGTATATAGGTGATACATGCTTGATCTAAACAAAATTTTAAACTTTGAGGTGTATATAAACTAATCACCAATGTGTGCTTGACAGAAGTTAGGGTTGCCCATGTTGTGTATAGATTCAATGTATGATTGACCCAATCACTATGATAACATATGTTGGAATGATATAGTCCTTATGTGGTTTGGTGTGTGTTCAAATAGTAATGTTACCATAGAACCAACACTTTAGTAGAATGTGTTTGTTATCATTCTATTATAATTGAATTAAATTAAAAGAAAAATATAAATAAATAGTTGTTATTAAAAGTAAGATTGAAGATATCATGCAAGAGGGGTGGATGAATTATGTTTGTCTTTGGTGTACAAACTATGGATACTTTGGTTCACCAAAAATGGATAAGTAGATAGGATTGTTATGAATGAACCCTAAAGGAATAGGTCTAGGTCTAGTGATGACCCTAATATTAGGAGTTTACCATATTCTAGCATAATTATTTGAATGGTGTTGTAGAGTTGTCACTATAACTATAGTTGGAAAGTTATTACAATATCACCAACTAAAGCCATGGAATATATAGCACGAGGAACACAAATTTTGGTCAACATATTTCAAACCCATGAGTTGTTTGAACCATCACATAGGACCAAGAAAAAATATCCACATAAACCACATGCCCAATTAAATGACTTCCCTCACAATAATATTGCATAATTTTAAATACCATGTATCTCATTGAAGATCATGAAACTAGTGGTCACGAATAGAAAATGTATGGTCTCTGTTAGTATGGTGAGATGAAACTAAAAGATCAAAAGATGCAGTTGTGTTTTATTTTAAAAGTAAATAAATTAATATTTTTAATGTGTACTAATTAAACAAATGAGTTCATTTTACTTCCCTTAAAAAACTAAATATAAAGAAATTAATTAATTAATTAAATTGGACAATAACATTGAGATTTTGTAGAAAGGAAATATATTTAGAAATTATTTTTATGGAGAAAAAGAGTGTTTAAAGCACACATCTATGGGAAAGAATGCCATTCCTAGCTTGATGGTCAATGGTTTATATGCTAAACTAGAATGGGGAATAAGAGTCTAGATACACAATCTTTTATTGATCTAGTTGAAAATTAACTTTAAGATGTTCTTGTAACTATAAAAGAGACTATCCATTAGTAGATCAATCCTTTTTGTATAGAAATTAAAGTTGTTATACATAGTGTTGAATAATCCTAGTAAATATATGCATCGTAGAAATAAGTGAAATATTAGAACAAACTAAACTAATGTAATTTAAAGAAAGAAGACAAATCACATCAAGTCAAATTATGAAAAGGGTTTAATTTGGAGAAGTAAATCAACACAAAATCTATGTTTGGGATAATGGAATATGGAGTGGCTATATAGGATTCTACCAAAGTGGCTAGACCTTTATCTTACCCTTTCAGAATTAATGAGAAGTCAAAAGAATGTTTTGTTTGCATCTATCCTAGTTTTCTCTATGCTAAGAAGATAAGTGTAGTATGAACAAAATTAATATAGTAAACAAAAAACATGGAGATAACTATTGTTATTGTGTAATAATTTTGTTTTTGGTAGTTGTTAGGTCCCAAAATTATGGGTCCACAATCCTAGAAATTATTCTTTCTTCAAGGCTAGGGATATGTTATCAAGAAGGCAAAGAAGGTGGTTCATCAATACATTGTAGATGGTTAAAGGCCTACCTAGAGAGTGGGTAATCTCTCCTACACTTTGGGCTTAGATTAAACTTGGGAGAATACCCCCAAGGGTATACCTTAATATGTATTTAAATGAGTTAAAATATAACATGACTATTACAAATAGTAGCAATACCCAAATGTACACTTGACCCCTATAGTTATTACTAGGTCAATATAAACCAACTTCATAAGACCTCTATATATTTGATAACACACCTTGTGCATGCACCTACAAATATTAGCATAAATATGATCCTTTAAGATGTTTTCATTTTTCATTTACATACATATTGGCAATGTGCAGACTTGTTAGAAATGATTCTCTAATAAGTTAATAGTCTCACTTTTCAAAAATGTTTACCTAACTTATATCTTTGAAACATGGATAAAACGTATATCCTTATCTACTTCTACTCTAATCCTACAACTAACTAGTATGAAGGTTGTTTAAATGATGGATGTGTTATCCTTCACTAATGTGGACTAGTGCTTACTATTTTGGTCAATATATTCATGAAAAAAAGAGAGGAAGGATATAAATCTCTTAAAGCAATAAAAAAGCTAGATTTATACTTAATTACAAATCAAAGATTATATTTATACAATATACATACTTAATGATCCATAACCTGAATAACAATGACCCATATGGAATAAAGGAATAGTTAAATTACGAAGAAATTAAAACACATTAGGTGTTATCACACAAACACACACACCAAATCCTCATTACATTCATACCAAAAAATGTTACAAGAGGAAATACATAACTACAATTATAGTATTTCCCTAAGCCATTATAATTATACAATTATAGTATTTCACTAAGTCACTAATTAGTGCTAAGTAGACCATTCATTATCATGAGAGATGGGTTCTTGTGAACCACTACTTGCATGATCTATAAGTATGGCTGGATATAACTCCATCATATTAGAATAAATTTTGTGTCAATGTTATGGATTGTGGAAGACTCCACGATTCTTTCATCTTAAAGCCTCACAAGTTAGATGAAATTAATCAATAAAAGAGAATAATAGTAAAAAAAATTTAATTACTTACAATATTGCCATTGATGAAATTTATAATGCTCCATAATAATTTATTGAAATCAAATTAAATTTTAAATGGATAAGAGAAAATGGAAAAAAATGAGACAAGAAATGTAAAAAATGATTAACTTTAAAGCTTGCAAACAAAATAAATAAAATAAATAAACTAAATTTACTATTACAATTAAAAAAACACTAAATTAATAAGTTCAAAAAATAATAAAAATTTCATGATAATTAACTTATATTCCACTTTTAAAAAACGATTTTAATTAACACATGTTATTAAAAAATATTAAAAATTTATGATATATTTCAATTATTACATTCTCTTATAAAACTAAATTAACTTAAATATTTAAAATTTACTCATAATTTAAATATTCATATATAAAATTAAATAAAACTATAACAAATCTAATTATACGGGCTAAAAAAATTAATAATTGTTAAATACAGCCTACATTTTTTTTTAAATGCCCAAGATTGCTATCAGGTTTCAACTGTGTAGTTTTCAAGTCAAACTCATTGACCCATGTTTTCCAAAGATGCAATGAGTGCTAAGTGAACCATTCATTATCATGAGAGATGGATTCTTATGAATCACTACTCGTGAAACATGGGTCAATGAGTTTGACTTGATAACTACACGGTTGAATTCTGATAGCAATATCATAATTTGACATGCTGTAGAAAATATCTCCTACTTACCAATGCCAAAGATTGTCAAATTATATAACAAATGCGACCTACTAATTAAACCTATATCATTAGTAAAGGTATTCGAGAATATGGAAAGCGGGAGGAGATATTTTCTTAGTTCAGTTCAGTGGGGTTAGAATTTTGGAATTCTGGACCAGATAAAGATTACAATTGTTCTACCACTTAAAAGATGCTATGATGTTAACTAATAAGTATTTTGAAGTTTAATTAATATTAGTCGGATGTATTTCCAGGTACTTCATACGCTGATGTTAATCTGAGCGAGTTTGGAAAAGAAGTGGCATTTTTATTGTGCGCGGATGATTGGAATTATGAAGTAGTTTACTGGTTGCTAAACTCTTGGTCAAACTCTCAGACCATGAACCTCGCCGATGTCACAGGAGGAAATTCACCATTCAGCAATGCAGCGGAATTTCAACAGATGAATGAAACCATAGGTAGATCAGCGAGAAAACTTGGGGATGAGGAAGTTGCTGCGCGTGAAAAGGCAGGAAAGACAAAGTATTCTGGCATAGATTCAGTCAAAGAGGTACTAATGGGCATGATGAAAATTGTAAGAGCAGAACGATACACTTTTTATGTCATGCATGATTTTGATTTTTATGGAGGTAACAACTATATACTTCAAGAGTCTGTACTTCAAGAGTCTGTACAGTCGGGAGATGTTGCAGAGGCATTCTGGAGCTTTGTGTGCCACACATTTGCATGCATTATTGTATTGTGTTATTCATGTGATTGTCTTAGGCCTATACGCATGATGAAGACCAAAGGAAAAAGCAAGAATTTGATAATCGCCAATTTCATTCTCTACAATCTCTCGGCATTTCGAGCCTCTATCATACACGAACCACTCCAACATCGTTGCTATTTCAATTGCGGTGGAAAGATTCTGTCTTATGCTGAGAAGAAAGCGGCTGGGGACCCACACAGTTTTAGCTAGATGCTAAAACATAACGCAATGTGGAGGTGCTACGATGAGACGGGTAATTACGGTGTCCTAAACAAGCTTTTATTCGTTGTAGCACAAGGTAAATGTGGTTATGTTGAAGGACCGGAGAATCCTACTGCTGCTGTTGTAGACATGCTATTGAAATGCGGTGCTCAGCCTGGAGGGTACTATGCAATTGGTAGTCTCTACCGAAGAAAAACTGCCTTAAGCAACGCTGTGGAATTTCTCGACCAAGATGTGAGCACAGAGGTTGCACAAGCTTTGCTACACTGGTGTGATAAGGAGAGTCGAAATGAATTTGTGAATAAAGCAGATGACGATAGCAGGAGCGCTCTTCACATCGCTTCTAAGCGGGGAAACGCAAGACTCTGTCAACTGCTCGTTGACTCCGAGGCTTCAGTGAATGCTCAAGACAATGATGGTATGACGCCTCTGCACTCTGCACTTTCTGGAGAAGGGATTCTTAAAGTTATACATGTGTTTATGGAAAGTCCGCAGATCGCAGAGGCCGTTGATTTAAAAGACAACAGAGGATACACACCTTTAGGTATAGTTATTGCCAACAAGGATTACTTTTCAACAGCCAAGTTGTTATCAAAGTCGAAAGAGCCAGAAGCTTATTTTAGTGAAGTGGACCAGGAACAACTCCTACGTTACTCTTTACTAGAAGGTTCTGCGGATATCGTTAAGAAGCTGCGTGTAAAAAAATTAAAGCTGCCAGCTGGCAACTGTATTGATGACGGGAAAACGGCTCTGCATTTGGCTGCTATGGGTGGTGATGACGGTAGGGCAAAAGACATTATTGAATTTATTTTATCCAGTCTAAAAAGTCCGGGACAAGATAAAAACATGGTGGCTGAATGCGACAGAAGAGGGAGGACTGTCCTCCATGAGGCGGCTTTGAATGGACATGTGAGTCTCTGCCGATTTCTTCTGGACAAAAATCCAAAATTAATATATATGAAAGATAGAGACGGCCGAAACCCTTTATATGATCTAGTTAAAGGAAAATACGAGGGTGTAGAAACCTTTTCTCTACTGAATGAATGGGTGGAAAAAGATATGCCTGTGGAGGATTTGATAGACCGCAGTGGTCTGACCCCATTGCATGTTGCAGTTTCACAAGGAAAGGTCGAACTTGTGAAGGCGCTTCTTTCCAGGGTTGAATTTAAAGCGAAGTATTTAAGCAGAGGAGATTTCTTGGCACAAACGGCCCTCCACAAGGCAGTAAAACGTGGACGCATAGATACAGTGGAAATTCTGTTGAAACATGGCGCCCACCCTCTCAGAGAACGCGACTGCGATGGCCGAACCGCTCTTCATTATGCCGTGCAAGCAGAACCTGGAGACAAAGAGAAAGTGGCCGAAGCTCTTTTCACGCGATGTGAATCTGAAGAAGAGAAATCGCTCCTCTTGTGGGCCCCTGCAGCAGGTTTAGGAACTGCTGACCAAAATCTACGACACAACGATCCACTTCACAAAGTTCTTCTACAAAGAAAGAACGAGACGAAAGAACTCAATTTGTTGAGAACGGCTGCTTCTGTGGGAGATATTGAAATGACGAAAGAACTAATCATCAGAGGTTATCCAATTGGAAGCATTCTTGACAGTGATTGGAGGAAAACATTAGATAGAGCAAAACAAGATAATGTTATGAGGGGTAATTTTTCAATCCCACCTGCGTATTTACGTTAACATCTCAAATGCGATATATTGATAAGGTGCACATTTTGTTTGCAGTTTCAAAACAAATTGAGATGATCAAAGAACAGGGAAATGACAAACCAGCTATATCAGACAGTCTTGGTAAATAATTTATTTCTGACTTTTTTGAGTAGCTAGTGATCATAATTTAGTTATTTTATACAATTCTTTTTAATCCTATTTACTCGTATATATATCGAACAGGGAGATTGGACTATGCACAGGGTCTTGCTGCATTATTTTGAATCCTTACATAAAGCCTCCCATAGCTGTCGGTATCACTGGCACTTGGGTATGGGAAAGTCTAGCCTCATGGTCCAGGTATCATCTAATTGTATTTTATAGTCATAACACTTTTATTTAGAGCAAGCCATTTTTTCTAAATTTTGTTTTTTTTCTGTACAATGCAGACTGAGCAGATTTTACTAACAACAGCAGCTCAAATGACATTATTGGAATCCTCAAAATTACGAAGTTCAGCTTTAGAATTTCCTGGTATTAAATCCTATAAATTATCAAGCAAGGGGAGAAGGAAATGTGAAAACATTTACAAACAGATTAAGTGTGGAGAAAGTATTAACAGAAACTTGAACATGAAAAATATTCAAAAAGAGGTAAATTTCTTACTCTGTATATTGTTTTTCTTTTAAAAAGCGTCTAGTGTATATTTATTATACATCTGTAACTAAAATACTCAGTCAAATGTTTGTTTACTAGTTGGAGGAAATTCTGAACAAGTATGACCGTAAGTATCGAAAGGTATTTAAATCACTTGCTGCTATGGACAGGAGTGACATGGTAAGAGTTAACACTAATTATGAAAGCATTTTAATTTTAATATAGTTTTAACTGTAATTGCTCAAACACCAATCCAAATTGTCAACATCCAATTTTAAAACAGATATATAAGTATTTTCTATCCATAATTCTTGATTTTCTTCGGTCCTCATTGTCTTTCTCAGTTTGAAACAAATGCACTCGGGCCAAAAGCAGATCCATCAGAAGAGGAAAATGTGCCTGCAGTTCTAACTGTTCAATATAATGCATAGAAATATAGGAACGATACAGAAGCTTTGGCAGGTTTGGCAGTTGAGATTACGAGAGAATTGGAAGGAGTTATGAGCCAGGCTCAATGGCTGAGCACCTGTTGCCGAAATACTTGGAAAAAGAAGAAATACACTCTATGGATTGACATATTCTTTCCGTCTCTCCTCGCATTGGTTTTGGTAAGTTCGTTGACTTGGATTGCATGGGTGGTGTTCGACAGTGACAAGTTCAAGCAATGGGTAAAAGCAAAATATGCATGGCCGCCAGCAGCCGTTGTCATAATTGTGTGGACTATAACAAAGTCTGTAATGGGCATATTAAAACCCGTTAGTACTCAGCTAATGCAGTATATTTCATTTCCAGATCATACCGATAAACTGGGTTATCAAGAAAGAGTAATCTCAGATATTACTTTTTTGAAAGATGAAATTGGTAAAAAAGCCTTCTGGGTGTTCATTGTCTATAGCTGGGTCTTCAACATCTTCACGGTGCTATGGCGCCTAATTACTGAACCGTGGATAACAACATTGTTACTGAATCATAGCAGCCTTGAAAAAGCCATAGAGGCTCCGAAGGTAACCCCTGCATCAGGGAGCAATCTTCGAATAATTGTTTTTGTGGACGATTTGGATAGATGTCAGGAATCTGTGATCTTGCAGGTATATTAACTGTATTTTGCTA
Source organism: Sequoia sempervirens (assembly GCA_007258455.2). Classification (NCBI taxonomy): domain Eukaryota; kingdom Viridiplantae; phylum Streptophyta; class Pinopsida; order Cupressales; family Cupressaceae; genus Sequoia; species Sequoia sempervirens. The sequence goes on along the minus strand of VDFB02047144.1, from coordinate 4,893,027 downwards.
ACTTCTCAATCTGGTATCCATTTTACCTGAATTGTACTGTAATTTGTTCTTTTATTGTAGTTTTTTTCTTGAACACATTTATATTTATAACAGGTTTTATCAGCCATTAATATAGTACTGGCAGAGTGCGGAATCAACGTGGTGATGGGAATGGACAAAAGATTAATACAAAGGGCAATTATGAAAAGATATGGAGATGGAAAGTTTAATAGGTCTCAAGAATTGGCAGATATGTATTTACAAAAAATCATACAACTGCCACTGGACCTCCCTGACCCTAGCGATGAAAAATCAACCAGATTTTTGAAAGGACAATTGGGTGTATTAGAAAATGGAAATAAAGTCCCCGAACCAGGCAAGTTTTTGAAAGGACAATTGGGTGTATTATAAATTGAAAATAAAGCTTTTGTAAAGAATAAGGATAGAGTTATTACATTATACAAGGATGGAGTTATTACAATATTCCTCAGAAATACCGAATTTTCTTTTCATCTTATGTTACTGCTTGTACAAAAATCTTATCGGCAATTCTCATCTCAGATGATGAGGGCTCAAACAGAGGTGACAGGGATAGAGAAGCTGAAAAACAAAATGATCCGAAACAAAATGCTTCGCCCCAAGTCTCAATAACTATGACGTCTGTATCAGAAATAGCAGAAACGGGTAAGAATCAAAACAGATCTGTCATAGGTTTATTGCTTAATCAAAACCTCTTAAAGACATGTTCATTTCGTAGAACAAAAGTATAGCGAAAGTCATAGTGTAAATTTACCAGTAACAATTGAGCCTACAGGTGACGGGGAAAGAAATGTACAGTCCGCACCGGAAAGTAAATGCTTAAAGTTCCTCAAAGCTCTGTGGAAGGTGAAAACAGGAACAGGTAAATCCGTCATAGTTTTCTAGCTTGCGTATTACTATTACTTTTAGTCTCTTTACACACTTGTTCATTACGTAGAACAGAAGTTAAGCGAGTCATAGTTAAATATCAATTTGCGTTCTCTATTTCTGTTATTATAGGTTCTACCAATTTACCAGAAACAATTGAGCCCACTGAAACAGGAAGACAAGCTCCTACACAGACAGGTGCTATCGTTGCTACAACTGGAAATAGAAAAGAGACTAACAAATGAGATCTTTTTGTGTTTGCATTTACTAATTCATAATCGTTAATAACGAAAGTCATAGTTAAATATCAAAACAGATCTGTCTTAGGTTAATAACGAAAGTCGTAGTTAAATATCAATTTGAGTTCTCTACTTATTAATAATACGAAATCCTGCAAATTTACAGAGCCAAATGAGCCTACAGATGACAGGGAAATAAATGTGCAGACTGCATCGGACAAGAAATGCCTGAAGTTCTTCAAGTTCCCTGTCGGAAATATTGTAGATGCCCTCCAGGCTCTATGGAAAGCCAAAACAGAAACGGGTAAATCAGTCATATGTTTCTAGCTTGCGTATTGGTAGTACTTTTAATCTCTTACACACTTCATTCTGTAGAATAGAAGTTAAGCGAAGTCAAAGTTAAATATCAATTTGCGTTCTCTACTTACTAAGTTTGACGGTAAATAACTGTTATTACCAGAAGCAAGTGAGCCCACTGAAACAAGAAGACAAGCTCCCTCTCAAACAGAGGAAGACAAGCTCTCTCACAAAATTACTAGTGAGTGATATCGTTACTGCAAATGAAAATAGAAAAGAGACTGACAAATAAGATCTTTTTATGTTTGCATTTACTAATTCATTTTCGTTGGGATTTTAGGCACTCAACAAAAACAAAATCCCAGTTCATCAATTTCTATAAGAGAAATGCTATTCGTAAGGTATAGCCAAGGAGAAGAGAACGCCTTTTTGTACTTTCAGGGGTTGGCTACAGACTCCAGAAAGCTTCCTCGCGAGTGGAAGCGCCTTCTCAGTTACCACAGATTGGTGTGGTGCATTTTCTCTTTGAGCAAAGAAGCAAAGGATTTAGCAGGATGGCAAGTACAGTTGATCACCTGGATTTTTGTTTGCTGGGAATGGCAGGAGAATATGAATCTTGTCATAGAGGTATGCCAGTCTGCAATTTAACTCGTTACTTTTCTGGGAGATTGAGATGATGTTGTAGAAGACATATTTTAACAAAACAAGTTTTTACCATGTTTTGCAGAAATGGAAAGAAATTAGTGTTCTGAAAAGCTCTGAGTCGAATGAACCGACTTCACTGCTAACGGTAGTCGATCGTCTAATGGAAGAACATGAGAGAGAGATCGCGAAGAGGACAGCGACTAGCAAGGAAGAAGGTGGAACCAAAAGGGCTGAGGAATTGGTAGAGGCCGGAGGAAGTGTTGCTAAAATAAACAACAAAGAAGAAACAGAAAGTAGCAACACGGAACAAGAAAAATTGAATAAAAATGCTGATGGTATTGAAAACATGGAGATGACTACTTCACAGAAATTGGTGGAAGACATTAATAAATTTGATGGCTTAGAGAAATCCTTGGCTGACATAAAGAAAGAAATGAAGAAATTTAAAGAGGTAGTCTCTGCTGAGTTGAAAGAAGAAATGAAAAAATTGATAAAGCAGGTGTCCGATGAGTTGAAGAAAGATATAAGTGAAATAAGAGAGCAGATAGTCAAAAAGCAGAATGTTGAGAGCGAACAAAATATGGAAAACAAAAAACGTAAGTTGCAGAATTTGGAAAACTGGAAGAGAATGAAGTCAACACTTGAGAGGTACGATGTGTCGATGGATGGTATTCAGGCTTTTCAAAGGTTTAGGTTTTATTGTATTGCTGGCTATCTCCCACGCCTTTGTCAAAAGAGGAGTGATTAATTTTTCCCTTCAAATTTGTTGTATGCAAACCGATCCAATCTGAGGAGAGGAGTAAAAAACAGTTACGTAATTTCAATATTTATGTAATAGTGTAAGCTACTATGTTTTGGTCTTTCAGCTAAATTTATGGTGTATGTTTCTATGATATTCTTATGTATTTTAACTTAGATTTTTTTGTCTTTTATTTAAAAAAAAAATAGTGTAATAGATGTTATCTTGAATGATGTATTGAGATATAATTATTAAACAATATGAAGTAACTTCATATATTTGATATAGCATTCAAGTATGAGAATGGAAAAAAACGTAAGAATAGTCAGATATAAATGTCGAAATTGTGAAGCTTGAATTGATTTGTTCTATTAAAATACATACATTCAAGATCTTTAAATAACATGTGTGGTTAGATGTGTTTGATCCATGAGACATAGCTCTATATAACAAATGTGTTGAGGTATGATTAAATATAACTTATATTTTTAGCATCCATCATAAAATTTATTTTTGTTGATAAGTGATGTGAAAACTATTATGTAGCATGCCTTCACGACCATGCATAATTTCTATTTTTTTAGTTTCAGTTTTATTTTTAGACAATTAGTTTTAGATATAATTTATTTTAGAAGATTTAGTGTGCTCCTTACTACATGCTAAATGCATGTAAGGGAATAAAATATTGTTAATTTTTACTATTTTTTAGGTGCTTCAAATTGTTGTTTGTTTTTAGAAGTTGCAACTTCTATAAAATACAACTTCCTTGTACTATTTATGCGAGTCAAGAAAAGTGTTTTAAGTTTAAATATTTTGATAAAATAATATATGTTTGAAGACTCTATTGATCCAAAAATTGGTAAGTGTTTTATTTGCTTTTATTATTTTTCATTTGTTGTTATAATATTTAGGCATATATAAAATCTTCAATTTTATCACACAACTTAACCAGATGATAGGGGTCACCTATAAAAAATAGGTTTATTAGCTTCACATGTACAAATGAAGAACATTGAACACCAATGTCTTCTCAAAAGTATACCAACTTATCCTTGTTTTGAACACCCTTGATTACCTTTGTTCATACCTTTACTTTTGAATCATCATTTCTCAAAATGACAAGAACAATTGCAATACTAGCAAGCCTTTCTTTTCCTTTGTTCATCAATATCCATAAGAAGATGTCTTTCATTGTTATATCAACAAAGGAGGTGAAGTATGATAGGAGAAAAATATTTTCATGTTATCATGACATTTTTCAAGGTTGTTACCACCACTCAACTTTATAAAGATAACACAATATATTATTTACCATTTGTAATGATCTATGTGATCAAAACCTTCATAGATTTAGTGACTACTACAAGTTTTTAGATGTGGCAACAATCTTTATGATCAATGCTACAATTTTTTATTTTTAGAATTGATCTCTACGTTTAATGCTACAATTTTTTTAGATTTAGCAATCATCTATGTGACCAATGCTACTTATTCCACATGTATAAGTGCTCCAAATACAAATTTGCACCTCTAAATGGATGGAATTCAAATGGCCCTTATATTGGTCAATTTTTTTTAGATCAATTTGTGTAATATTAGGATGATATCTACCCCTACATGTCTTTGATGCTATAATAGAATTTACTTATGGAAAGAAAGAATAAAATGTGACAAAATGAATGTAGACAAGGCTGACTAAAATGGCCAAATTGCAAAAATAGGTGTACCCAACAAGCTATTTTTTGTTAATAATATATCTACTACAATTAATTATTTGTACCATTGATAGAAATTTTCCTCAAATAGTTATAGCTCCTTGAGGTTGAGCCTAATCTAACCCTTAATGGTTAATATTGCAAGCTCCCTCATACCACAAAATCTAGATAGTATCATCAAATTATTACAACTTTATAGAATTATCAAATGTGATCCTATCTTGTAAGTTTAAATTTCCAAAAAATTCAATGTGATTTGCCTCTTTGTTTTAATATGATGAAAATTATTTAATTATCATTGAGAGTAATTAATGATTTATTTCAACACATCCCCTTAATTTCTACCACTAGTTAATTCAACATCTCAAATTTTATCTTACATATTTAAATTTCTCCTTTTCTATTACCTTTGTAAATATGTTTGTCTCACTAATAACATCTAACAAGATAATGACTTCCTTTGAGTCATAAAAAATGATCATGAGTTACTCAACTTATACATTCAAACCTTGATTGATATTTTGTTTGACATGAGAATATTCAAGCTTGTACAATATTTTAAGCATATTTTTGAGCTTTTTCCAATTGTATATGCCAATTCATCTATATACAGTATTTCATAGATTGTTTCTTCCGCTCTATATTCTTGAAAGATTCCTTCCTCAATATGATCAAAATTTATTGATTTTGGTTTTTCTTGAAGTCTTTGACTAGCATACAAAATGAGTTTGGCTTAGTTTGTGTTTTGTGTTTCTTTCTGATTTTTTTGTGTTTTTTGAGTTTTATGCAAATTACAGAACATCTACAATGCTGATAAAGGAAAAATAACACAACATATAATGATTCTATTAACTAAAAGACTAAAATTACATAGATAAGGTCCAACTGCAACATACCCATTCATCCAAAAGCCATGAAATGACTTTTTACAAGGCTACAAAAGAAATCTCAGGTATGATATAACCGTGTAACAACAATTTCAAACTCACCCATCTCTAAGAAATGACTATCCAATTCATTTCCAAAT
>VDFB02047144.1:4762108-4887380 GCA_007258455.2 Sequoia sempervirens | reverse complement strand
TCTATCTCTCTCCCCTATACCCTTACCATGAAACCCTAAACCCTTAACCCTTAAACCCTCTACCATATACCCTAAACTCTAAACCTTTAACCCTTAAACCCTCTACTATCTACCATTAACCCTTAGGTCTATGTGTACACAAATCAAATATCCGATTTGCAGAACTAAAATCATACTGTTGCAAAACATTGTAAATTTTTAGAATGAATCGAATATCAGATTATAACATATATCGGATTTGTGGGCCATAGAAAATCCCCATGTGGGTCATTTTATGCATTCCAACAGACCCTACATTCTGTTTGCAAGTGACAAACATGCGGTTTTAGACAGGAAGGGACAAAGATCAACTTTTTGAAGCATCTTCTATTGAAATTTGTCATAAAGAATTATTTTTTAGCATCTTTTATGAGGTATAATGGGGAGCAGCAGTTGTCGGAAGCAAAAACATAAGAGAAAGCTTACAAAAGCAGAAATTGAAGCATATAGACAAAAAGATAGAGAAATTCATAGGAAGAGAAGACAAGGTATGTTAAATATTGGTGAACCTAACCCCTATGGTCTTTCAAGTGAAGAGGAAATTGAAGATGTTCAAGGTGAAAATATTCAAGGTAAAAATGTTGGAATTGAATATGTTGAACATTATATTCAAATTAGGAATGAAATTATTGAAATTGATAATGAAAATGTTCAAGGTGAAAATGTTGGATTTGAAGATGTTGAACATGATATTGAAATTGGGAATGAAAATATTGAAATTGATAATGAAGATGTTCAAGGTGAAAATGTTGGATTTGAAGATGTTGAACATGATATTGAAATTGGGAATAATGAAATTATTCAAATTGATATTGAAAATGTTCAAGGTGAAAATGTTGGAAATGAAGATTTTGAACATAATATTGAAGCAAGTGTAAATTATGTTTCACCAAATTACATGAGAAATGAAGAACCTTGTATGGAAGAAAGACATATTCCAATTTCAAGACCCTCAAGAACCCCTAAATGGTTACTTGAATTTGATGAGAATATTATAAACAATTTTGAAGGCAAGAGGTCAACATGAACTGTTTGGTTGTGGGCTAGAAGAATTTTCAACCAATATTTTAGTGATAAGACATTGACCGAGCAATGCCAAATTTTTGTACAATTGCTAAAGATGAAAAAGATGAGACCTTTGCTAGCCACAATGAAGATTCGTGTGAACAAGAAGACTAAAAAAATATATATTATTGTCAAAAATATTTTTAATACTCTCAAGTCTATTGAAAAAAGTAACAAGGAAAAGGATAAGAGAGCTGCTCGGAGAGTCATTACAATTGCCCTAGTAAGCCATCAATTGAAAAATGCTCACTTTATGAGACAAACTTGTATTGATTTTGACATAAATAATAAAACTTTGGATAGAGCACTTGCAAGAAGAGAATAGATGATCCTCTTCAAAATGATACATGGGATTTTTCCAGGAGGCTTCCACGTGTTGATAAGAAGCTAACCGATAATGTAAAGTAGGTAATTCAACAATTTTGGCATTATAACTCTAGAGTATCACCCAATGCAAAGGATGTTTTAAAGTTAAGAATTGACAATCGAGACCATACACCACATCCTAAACATTTCTTGGAATCAAGCCAAACAATGTTGTTCAAAAAATTTATTGAAACACATAAAAATATGGAAATCTCGCAAAGGAATCTGAGGGTTTGAAGCCATTTTATTGTGTGCCTCTTAAGATTCGTAATACTTGTTGTTGCAAATACCATGTGTGGAGTTTTCAGTGTACCATGAGCTATTATGCTATATCCATTCTACTTTGCATACTAATGAAATTTTGCAGGAGTGTGGTGCAATGCATCTTCCAAAATCATCAAGGGACTTGATAGATATATTTTTATGTTCTAGAGATGATGGTTGCTTTTTCTATAGAAATGATTGTTTAAATGCAAAGTGCTCACAATGTGGTGGCTTGTCAAAGTTTCTTCAATGTTTTCATGAGAGTTTCAAACATGAATTTGGAAAGAAGCTTGTTGAGAAAAAGAGATATGAGATAGTCAAATATATTTTGCAAAGTGGAGGTGAAGGTTCTAGATGTGAGTTGGTTACAAAAGAATGCAGTGTTGCTGATTTTAGTTTAGATTTTAAGGACAATCTTTTATACAAGTATGCAAGGCATAGTCATAGGTCTCATTGGTTGGATCAACAATTTAGGATGTGTAAGGACTCTTTTTTGATTGGCACTATTATATCAGTGGTTGACTTTGTAGAAAACTGCACATTGCAACCACAAAACGAGGTACAATCTTAGTATTACAATTCCATTCAGATTGCTATTTTTGTCCACATAACATTTAGACATGCACCTGATAGTATAGAGGAGGATCGAAAGATAATTACAGAGTATCATTTTTATATGAGTGATGATAGATCTCACTCGTCTGAGTATGTCCAACATTGTTTCAAGATTTTTTTTGAGTTCTTGCAGGAGCATGATATAACATTGGGCCGACATCTAATTTGGTCAAATAATTGCATAGGTTAATTCAAGAATGCTCGTATGTTTTATTGGTTGAGTAAAATGCATGTAGAGAGGGGTCTACCTCATATTTGGAGTTTTTTTGAAGCTAGACATGGGAAAGGGGAGCATGATGGAGCAGGTGCATGTGTAAAGAGAGATCTAGTTAAGGAGAAATTAAAGATTTTAGGAGCAAAATTTAGCGATGCACGTTCTATAGTTGATTGGTGTAGTTCAACATTGTCACAGGCAGGGACACTTGATTCAATAGTGCATAGATTCTTTGGGTTCATTGAGGAGGGTATAGTGGGAGGCAGATTGGATTGTCATACAATCAAAGATTCTTCAAATATGTAGGCACATGGACCATTTGGACACGAGAGTTGGCTTGTTTTTGTTAGAGTTGTATTCAGTGCGAGTGGGATCAATGTGAGTCAAGTGAGTGGGCGCATACATGGGTACCACAGTATCTAACTCCTTTATCTCAAAAAATATCCATGACAAATGACACAATGGAAAGTTCAGTTGATTACGACTTGCTTTCAAATCTACTACAGCTAGGACATATTTTTTCAGTTGTTGCACCGCAGGGGAATGAAGAGAGATCAAACTATTGGTTAGCTCAATGTGTGCGAGTAAAGCATAAGCTAACATAACTGATGGAAGATGATGATGGTTTCAAGTATCCTACAGGTTCAGCTATGGTTGTAGGAACTTGGTTGCTAACATACATGATTAGAAAGAATGGCATACCTACATTTGAAGACTACGAGAAACAAAAAACCATTCTCGTGTATTTGCACATTGTTATAGCAATAAATGTTAAGTTGTTGAAGTATCATGCCAGACCAAAGACAAAACAACTATGGACACTTAGTAATGTTGATCATGAAGCAATATTGGATACTCTTAAGCAAAGAGATGACCCTTCAGGCACACTTGAATAGTATTTTCAAGAATGGAAGGTAGAATGCTTATGTTCATTATGATTAAGTTCATTAGTGTTCTTTATTTAATACTAATATTTTATATACTATTGCAATGTAGGTGTCTTTAATAGTGATATTTTGTATGCACTTTTACGATATTTTTGGCAAGATTGACCATGGACCTGCTACAACAATAGCCAATTTTGATCCTTTCGAAGAGGTATGCATCTTTTATAGTTTGCATCTTTTATAGTTTGCATCACTAGCTCATCATCATTCAGGTTCTTTAGATTAATATAGATACATTAGTCTAAGCATCTTTTCTATTGTGACAATATAGATTTATCATTTTCCCACTTTTGCGATATTCTTGGCATGATTGATCATGGACCTGCTACAACAATAGCCAACTTTGATCCTTTTGAAGAGGTATGAGTCTTTTATAGTTTGCATCACCAAATCATCATCATTCACGTTGTTTAGATTAATATAGATATGTTAGTCTAACATCTTTTCTATTGTGACAATATAGATTTCTCATTTTCCCACTTTTGCGATATTCCTAGCATGATTGATCATGGACCTGTTGCAACAATATCCAGCTTTGATCCTTTTGGAGAGGTATGCAACAAATTACAACAATATAGATTGGTTATTGTAAGCATCTTTTATAGTATGCATTACCATCTCATCATATTTTGTGTCATTTAGAATAATATAGATTGGTTATTCTAAGCTACCTTCATTGTTTGTATAGTTGCTTGTCAGTCTAGAACATGAAACTACTACTGTTGTTGAAGACTGTTCCCTAAATGCCTCTAATAGGAAAATTTTGTAAAATTTTAATTCTCAAATTGGAAACAATGTAAAATGGTCATATTGTGTATGGGCATAATCTATACATAGTGATGTTTTTTGAAATATGGGTCAAATGTCTGGCATTGTATAAAGGGTATGTTTAAAATGTAAAGGGGATTGTATTTTGGAAACTCATAGGTTTTGTAAAGGGGTCTATTTTTGTACTTAATTGAGCTACAACCGAAGGTTTTCTTCCTGATTTTTTCCTGCAGGTATATGCTCGTTTGAACCAGGTTTTGTAATATTTCCCATTTATATAATAAATTATAGTGGTTTGCAACTTTTTCTCCTCAAACCCAATTCTTTAATTCACAAGGGTGGCCTCATAGTCACAAACCTATTCCCTTTCATTTTAAAATTCAAAATTCAAACTTTTTGCTAAGTGGTGTCATTCACCCACTTTGAGTTGACTAAACACATGTTTGGCATAATTTGATGATATACGCTAGCATTAATAACATACAATATATTCATTATAATTATGAAAACATTCATTTATCTTATAGCATTGGAGCAATTAATAGTGAGACATTTTGATTCAATGCAATAAAAATGAGTAACAAATTTCTAAATACCACCAAGTCCCTAGATATTAAAGAGTAGATGCAAAAATAAACATTCATACCCTTACCAACCCTTAATTATCCAATACCCCTATCAAACCTTAATTATTTTAGGTTGATTGTGTTTGATTGATTGGATTTTATACATCCTTGTACCTCATTGGTACATTTTTCTATTAGGTTTTTCATTTTTATGTTAAGATATAGTAAATTATATTCACTTGCAATTTGAAGTGTAAATCTCTTGTATTGTTAGAATGAGTACTTGAATGATCATGAGGTGTTGATGGAAATATTGTTTTCATTAGTATTCTTTGGAATTCTTTGGATATTGTTGTTATGACATTGAATAAAGAAGGTCATCAATGGGAGTAACACAATTGTTGTCATCAATGAAATTGACCATCTCTCACATGTAATGCTTGGGAGTTACATTGGGAGAAGTGGATCATCTTTCCATAATGTTATGGGTTCCTACTTAGTTGATATGTTCATGGTGGAGGGCTATCTTGAGTGCTATCATAATTACACGCTGGGGTGGTTCGTGGTTTTAAACTATCAAGAATGGTTTTGGTGGCAATTAGTTTGGGGAAACCGCTTACATGGTTTTATCTTCCCATTGATTTGTATAAATACTTTATGTAGAAATGTTATTACATGTCTTGACGTTATTTCAAGAGGGGAAGGTGTGGAGAACTGGGTTTTGAAATAAAATGAAGAGTTAAAGGTCCAAAAATGGTGGTTTTTTTCACTTGAAAATAGAGTTTTTACCCTAGGGTTTGCAAAAATATTTGAGATACCTGAAGTTTCTTTGTTTTCTAAGCATATTGGGGCCTAAATAAAGGTTTCTAAGGTGGTGGAAAAGTTTGAAAGGTTGTGGAAGTGCTACATCCAATAAACCCTCAAGAATTACACTAAAAACAAGGGTTTTTTGATTTGACAGTTATAGGTCCGTACAAATGGAATCCAATTGCAGAATATTTGTTTTCTTGGAAATTTATTTGCTGCCCCATGGTTTTAGGGGTCTGTGTGGTGTTTGAAGGTATGTTGCTTTGCATTTTTGGGCTAATTGAGTAGCTTGTTCAAGGGTAAATGTATAGGTAGTCAACGCTGGTCCAAAGGAGTCTATGTTGTTTCTCATATATGTTGTGTAACTTGGCTATTGGTGTTTGAATTAGTCATGTGTTCGTCTAATGTTTTGGAAAATTGTGGAGTAATTGGACAAAAACTAGTTTCTCACTATTACAAGGGTTTAAGGGGGTTAAAGAGGGAAATGTGTATTTAGTTGCTTGTCAAGTTTTAAGGGAGTTTTGGACTGTCCAAAGAGGTTAGAATAATCTTATTAGATGCCTCAAATAGGCAGGTTGCAAAGAGTTTGTGATTGTGCCCTTGTGTCTGCATCAAATTTTCACCTAATTTGACTCGGTCCAATGTAGTTCGGAGTGATTTGGCATATTTGGGTGCAAGAGAGGACCATCCATAGCGTAAACGTACCCATATAGATGTGTTGGAATAGTCCATTTGGTCGTACAAGTTGCGGAAAGAAAGTTGCACCACTTTGCAACTTTACACTGCTTGCGTCTGACAACTTTTCCCTCCACTGAAAAATCATCACCACAGGAAAATGCCTTCAAGATAGAAAAAACCAAGAGAGGTTTTTGTAGATGGTCCGAAGATGATCCCATAGCCTTAGATGGAGAGTATGTAAGCATCATGGTCTCTAAGAAATAGACCTTCAAAGATTGCTGCCTTTTAGCACTTTGGACTCTTAAGGGAAATTGCCGGTCCAATGTAGCTCAGAGTGATTCAACATATTTGGGTGCAAGAGAGGACCATCCCTAGCATAAACATACCCATTTGAATGTGTTGGAATAGTCCGTTTTCTCATACAAGTTGCGGAATGAAAGTTGCACCACTTTGCAACTTTACACTGCTTGCATCTAGCAACTTTTCCCTCCACTGAAAAGTCATCACCACAGGAAAATGCCTTCGAGATAGCAAAAACCAAGAGAGAATTTTGTAGATGGTCCCAACACGATGCCATAGCCTTGGATGGAGAGTCTGTAAGCATCACGGTCTCCGAGAAATAGACCTTCAAAGATTGCTACCTTTTAGCACTTTGGACTCTTAAGGGAAATTGCCAATCCAATGTAGTTTAGAGTGATCCGGCGTATTTGGGTGCAAGAGAGGACCATCCCTATCATAAACGTACCCATACGGATGTGTTGGAACAGTTTGTTTGGTCGTACGAGTTGCGGAATGAAAGTTGCACCACTTTGCAACTTTACACTACTTGCATCTGGCAACTTTTCTCTCCATTGAAAAGTCATCACCACAGAAAAATGCCTTCGAGATAGCAAAAACCAAGATATTTTTTTTAGATGGTCCCAAAACAATCCCATAACCTTGGACGGAAGTCTGTAAGCATCAGGGTCTCCGAGAAATAGACCTTTAAAGATTGTTGCCTTTTAGCACTTTGGACTCTTAAGGGAAATCATCAGTCCAATGTAGCTCAGAGTGATTTGGCATATTTGGGTGCAAGAGAGGACCATCCATAGTGTAAACGTACCCATCCAAACGTGTTGGAATAGTCCGTTTAGTCGTACAAGTTGCAGAATGAAAGTTGCACCACTTTGCAACTTTACACTACATTCATCTGACAACTTTTCCCTTCACTGAAAAGTCATCACCATAGGAAAATGCCTCCGAGATAGCCAAAAATGAGAGAGGTTTTTGTAGATGGTCCCAACACGATGCCATAGCCTTGGACAGAGAATCTGTAAGCATCAAGATCTCTGAGAAATAGCCCTTCAAAGATTGCTTCCTTTTAGCACTTTGGACTCTTAAGGGAAACTAATGGGCAACATAGTTAACTTCTTCACAAACTTGGTTTGAAGTAATTTCATTCTTTTTTGTGCATTTAAAATGGATTTTTAAGCCTTCCACCCTAAAAGTGACCTCTAAATAACTTCAAACACCTTAACTACCTCATTCTTATTCATTTGTTTTGCAAACATGCATTTTCATCCCAAGAGGTTGAGCTTTGATTTTTGCTTGTTGGATTGAATGTAGACCATGACACAAATTTCTTTTTTCTAAAATTGTTCAACATCATTGAACTAAGAATTTATCACACATCTATAGAGAAACAAAGGAGTACCACAAACTAAAACACATTACACTTCGGTTCTCACTGATTTGATGTACTCTTCAACATTTCTCTTCTCTAAAAGCAACCTCTAAATCACTTCAAACACCTTAACTACCCTAAAAATGACCTCTAAATCACTTCAAACACCTTAACTACCTCATTCTTAATCATTTTTTTTGCAAACAAGAATTTTCATTCCAAGAAGCTGAGCTTTCATTTTTTCTTTTAAAGAAAAATATTCCTATGCTCCTTTCCATCTAGCAAGCCTTTTGCTAAACCTATCAACCAGAGCACTCCAAAAGGAATTAGGAGGCTTAAGGCCTAAAGGCAAGCCAAGATAAATAGAGGGTAAAGATTCAATTCTGCATCCCATGATTCTGGTAATCTTATTCTGTCTAGGCCGCGGGGTGTTGAAGAAGAATAAGGAGCTTTTTTTTCTGTTAACCATCTAATGAGATGCCATCTCATAATATCCAAAATATTTTAAAGATTCCTTGCTTTAGCCACTATATATCTCCCCATCAAAACGGTGTCATCCACAAACTGTTGGTGAGAGTAGACCAAGTTATTGGATGAGGGCCTCAAACCCACTAAAGATCCCTGGTCAACCATTCTTTTCAGGTTCCTCCCAAGGCATTCTGCCATAATAGTAAATAAAATAAGGGAAATGGGATCTCACTGCCTTAAGCCTCTAGAATTTTTAAAGAAGTGTGAAGGAGATCCATTTACCATAATAGCTATAGAAGTAGTAGAAATTATTTGACCAATCATCTGGAGGACTCTATTGCTAAAACCAAATGCCTTCATAATTTTGAGTAAAAAGGCCTAGTCAAAATTATCATAGGCTTTTGAAATGTCCAATTTAAGAAGGAAACCTTTAGTCTTTGACTCCATGAGAGAATGAACATTTTCATGAACAATAATAATTGAATCAAGAATTTTCCATCCAGGAATGAAGCCATTGTACTAAGGAGAAATTAGGGAAGGCAAAATAATCAGAAGCCTCAAAGTCAACACTTTAGAGATAATTTTATAAAAGGAATTGCATAGGCTTATAGGTCTGAAAGCTTCAAATTCCACAGCTCTAGGGCATTTAGGGATGAGGACCAAGAAAGTAGCATTTATTTCTTTTAGGAGACTCCTTGAGCCAAAGAACTCCTTAACAACATTCACCACATCCTCCTCAATAATCTCCCAGAACCATTGAAAAAAGAAAATAGGAAACTAATCCAGTCTTGGAGCATTATTTCCTTCAAAGGAGAAGGAAACTTTCTTGATTTCCTTCTTGGACATAATAGCATATAGCATTTTGTTATCCTCATCTTTAACTATATTAGGGATAGCCTCTGAAAGAAAATCTTGCATTGCATGATTAACTACATCACTCGCTAAAAGAAGATTACTAAAGAAAAGGATGACTTGTCTTCTTATGTCATCAAATTTCTCCAAACAGACTCCATTAGACTCAATGTGAGTGATCCTATTAGCAGCCTTGTGTTTTAGTGTAGACATGTGAAAATATCTAGTATTCTTATCTCCCTCTAAAAGCCACAGATCCCTAGATCTCTATCTCCAAAACTCCTCTTTGGATATTACATCATGTAACTTCACTAATAACTCATTTTATTTCATCCTATTATCAATAATGTATCCCTAAAGTTGTATTTTATCATGAATCTCCTTCAATTCAAATTGTAATTCCATCTTAATACCAAAGATGTTACCAAAAGTCTCTTTATTCCATCTTCTAATCTTATTTTTGACTTTCCCCTAGCTTCTTAGCAACCCTAAACATAGCAGTCCCTTCAATAGATATGTTCCACCACCTCTTCACCTCCTCAAGGAGCTGAGGGTGGGAAAGTCACATTCGTTCAAATCTAAAGGGGAAATTCCTCTTAGCCTCAATAGGATCCTCCACAAAACTAATCAAATAGTGATTAGACCCCACCCTTGGGAGGGATTTTAAAGAACAAAAATATTTTAAAAACCATTGACCAGAAATTAAAGTTCTATCTAATCTTACTTGAATCAAATCCTTACCAACATGACGATTTGACCAAGTATAAGAGGCTCCTTGCAACTCAAGATCGCTCAGGGCCTGATTATTAATGAAATTGAGAAGATCCATTCTACTTTCCAGGTTCACCTGTGATCCCCCAAACTTCTCATTTTCCTAAAGAGGGGTATTGCAATCTCCCATAACAATCCAACTATCATTACTAAAAATCCTCTTAAAAGCAGCCAGCTCTTGCTAGAAGGTCTTTCTAGCTCCTTTCCCATTTGGAGCATAGATATTGGATTGGATCCAGCTAAAATTATCTCTAATATGAGTAAATTTGGTAGCCACATGATTCAAGCTCGCCACCAGAGGTTCCCTTTTGTTAAATTTTAGATTCCAAAAGGTTACTATTCCTCTAGAGGCACCTTCAAAACTATTAGCATGCACTCCACAAAACTTAAAAATTTTAATGTTTTCCACTTTCTCTTTAGGAATTTTGGATTTTCAAACAAGTAAAATCTTCGGTTTATGATCCCTAACAAAATTGTGCAACACATCCTGCTTATGGATGCTATTCAACCCCCTTATATTCTGAGACATTATTTTCATAGTTTTCCAGGGGATTGAATTTTGCAAATCTCAAGAATGGTTTTTTGAATTCCATCTGCTATATCATTAAGGATTTATTGCTCCCTAAGACATCCTGTAGATCTCCATCCTTGACTATTCTTTGTTGGCCCACAAGTTGCCTTCAGTCTAGTTCTAGATGAGACACCTTTCAGTGTATTCATTTGTTTGTTTTTCTTCTTCTTCTTCCTAGTATAAGAGGTGAAATCATCTCTATCAGTTTCTTCTTGACTTTCATTCTCTTTTCTTGACTCCCACTCCTAATCTCAGAGCTCCTTTTCACTCAAAGGAAGGGTTTCCATTTGACTGTTGTTAAACTAGGTCAAATTCTTGCTCGAGTTTACTTGAGATTGACTCGAGTCCTCAAAGGTATCCTTGACGATTTCCTAAGAATCTATTGAATTCAGATCTTGAACTGAATCCTAACTAGAAAGGCCTCTTCCTCCAAAAACCAAGGTTATGAAGGGAACCCCAATCTCTAGTGACGGGTTGGCTTCATTTTTCAAAAGACTAGAGCCCTAACTTGAAATATCCTCCAGGCCAATCTCACCATCCTCCTTCCCTTCTATTTCATTCTCAGACATATTAACTAGAAGGTCCTAATTCTCATGACCAAACTACCCATTTTTTGAGCCACCCTCTCCTACCACCTTACTAGCAACAACCTCTATCTTATTGTTAGGAGGCACAACAAGTCCCAAATCAACCTAAATGCCCCCATCTTCCAAGTTTTTGGGAATTTCCTTAAGGACCTTTGACGACTTCCCCTCCAACTCTTCAATAACATCTCCTTTAGCCTCTTTTCCTTCCCCTTCAGGTTTCTTTTTCCACACTATTCTTGGTTTGGGCTAGGGTTTCTCTTTCATAGTGTTAGCATTGAGCGGGCATTTCTTTGCCCAGTGCCCTAATTTTTTACATTTCAAGCAGGCAAAAGGAATCGATTCAAACTCAATAGCTTGAACCCATGTACCCAACTTTGATTGAATTTCAATTAATCATAGTAGGTTAGCATTCTATGACACACCCACACATATTCTAGCAAACACTAGTAATTTCCTCGTTGTCTTCATTAGATCCATTGACAAAAGCTCACCATAGTCAAACCACTGAAGATATCCTCATTCCAATATTCCATTGGGAGTCCAAGGAGTCTAACCCACACTGGGATGTTTTCAAATATGGAATCTAAGAGGTCCAATTTGAGGTCCATTTATTATGAGCCAAGGATGACTTGCCAATAACCCAAGGTCCACCACTCCTTAGAACCAGAATACCTTCGTTGCATGTAAACTCAAAAGAAAAGTATCCCTTAGGAAGAGCAAAAACAATAACCAGTCCATTGGTTCTCCATTTTCTTTTAACAAATGCCCTCACAATTTCAATATTTGGTATAGGGCCCATAATGCTTCCTACCAACACTCTATCCATTAGAGAAATATTGTGATCAATGACTGAGTCTAGGATAGAGATGGAAAACTTACCCTTTTCTGACTCAAAAATGTTGGAGACTAGAGGGAACACATATTTACCATTAGGTTTGACACCAAATAGAGACAACCAAGGTTTTAGTTTAGCCCCTTCCCCTCTAGCAATCCCCACCACTTTTTTGGATTTTTTAGCCACCTGTCTTTTAGTGCCCCCAATAGTTGTAACATTGGGGTCATCTTTTCCCCCTGGGTCCACCTGAATGTTTTTTTTGGGGTCATTCTCTTTTGATTCCTCCTTAACTTCTTTGCCACTCGAAAGTTGCACTGAATCCGCTTGCGCATCCTCAGATCCTGCTCTGTGACGACCTGCTCCATTGCTTGAAGATTCAAAAGTCTGCTTCTCCCGCCCTCGTCCGATGGGTTTAGTGTTCATAGTAGTTGTTCATCAAAAATTTGATCACTAAGCAACTAAAATCAGTAATAAATATCCCTTGGTGAAAGCCTTCAACATAAATTGTAAGCTAATATGACCATACTTGAAATAATCATTGTGGAAAGTGGGTTCTTTAGCTATATGATTGATAAAAATTATTCATCAAAGGTAAATAAGATAATGATACTACAAGAAAAGATAGAAGATTTTTGAGAATTCTTTGTCAACCCCACCAACATGTAATAGACTTGAAATCTTTAGTGTGTACATTCTACCTTTTCTTCCACTTTCCCATTCTTTAGGAATTGTGGTCATCATCATATTTTCTTTGATAGGTATCTATAACCTATTCGAAAGCTCTCATTTAAAAAAAAAGAGAGAATTTTTGTAAAGGTTATAAAATATACTTGTACACCTACCATTTATATTTCGATGAAAGTTTCCAAGGCCTTCCAATCAACCCGTTTTGTGAATATCTTATAACTTTAATAATCTATAAGACCACATTTATTTAAAGTGCTTCTTTAAAAAGACAAATCATTTTCAAAAGAACCATATTGCTCATATCATGTCTACAAGGTCACTTGCAAATACCACTTCTCACCCACAGCACCTACAAACATACACACACACACATGCTTACTCTTGGTGGGTTCCTTGTCATCAATTGAAAATTGATTTTCTTGGGGGAGCTACCAAGTTGTGTTCACTTCCTACCTCTCCTCTATAGTTTATCTCCCCTCTCCTCTCCTTTGACAAATATCTTCTATAATTTAAGCTTTTTGGAGGTCTATAACCTATTCAAAAGCTTTATTTTTAGCAAAGTTATAGAGGAAGCTAACAAAGGTTGTGGGGTTTGGATTTTACACCTACCAATTATATTTTCTTCAAATTTTCTAAACCTTTTTTGATGAAAATTTTCTCTCCTTTTTATTTAAAGGACATCCATACTCTTCACATGGTTCTAATACCTTATTAATGGCATGACACCACCTTAATTATTTATTTCCATACTGCTACACCATTATATTCCCACCAACTTTTTTTTAATCTATTTAATTATCCCCATTGTGGCACCCATGCCCATGCTTTAACTTTCTCCTTCATCCTCTTCTTTTTCTAAAGTAATTTAATTTATTCTATTTATTTTCCTATCTTAAAATGAGGGATTTGACAATTATTTATTTCTTGTTTATGATTGTGTTTATATGGCTCGTGTAGTAAATAATGGGTACCTTATTATACAAGTGTATGAATTATTTCTATTGGTATAGGGGACTCATGAGTGATTATCTAAAATTTTCCATAGGTACATGGAAAAATGAGAGGAGACCACATGTCTCCAAGTGGAATTTTTGTGTTGGGCCTAATGAGTTTACTTGGTGTAGTTCATATTTCTCAAAGGTTTCTTTATTATCAATAGAGGGAGCAACATATTTTATTTTCATTAGCTACAAGCTATAAACTCATTATAGGGGCTACAAAATGAGTTTTATTTACCTACATTTTGATCTCACTACAGTCAAAGGTATTTATTGATCTTTTGAGGCTTAGTCATAGTGATTGTGAACCATTAATATACACTGAAAATTTAAAGGAGTTAGCCAACATTTTATACTCATTGTTATTTAAATAAATAAAGTGTTATACATTAGGGTTTATATACACAAACAAATAATATAAAAATATAATTTATGGGTGGGTAGATGAAGATTCTAATGGAATTTGCAACTCAATAGATAAGTGGATATTTGGGTTGTTCAACCAATGGCATGCCAATTATCTATAAGGTAAGATCTAATCTTGTAGTGACATGTGCAATATGTTGGGGAATAATGAGTTTGTTATTTGTCACATACAAGTTGTGTAGAGAGTGGAGCTAATGAATTAAATTAAGAACAAGAGAAGTATCTATGCCTTATGATTTTATACCTTATTTGTTTTAATGATCAAATAATCAAATAGTAATATGCCATACACACATAAACATGATAACTAGATGTCCCATATTTACTGGCCAAAATTTTCCTTTGATTATTCAATTGGATGTTGTTTAAGAAAATAGTTTGTTAGGCATGTGGTATGTCACTATGGAGGATTTGTGACCTAAAATCATATAATAAAAGAAATAATTTAATTACATAAACTTTTACATTGATTTATGTATGTTTGTGTGTCATAAGGAAATTCTTAAAAAAAATGTATTATAATCAAAACAAAAATCCAAGTGTTTTATGTGAGTAAATTGGCTAAGGTTGTAGAATTCATATGTAGTACTCATGCCCCCTACTATCTTTTTCATTTCAAGCATTTTTAATTTTTACACAATTTACTTTATTACCAATTGAAAAATCTATTAAATAAATAAATTTGAAATTCTCTTACAAATTACACTAAAAAAAAAAAAAACACTATAAAAAATGACAAATAAGTGTGAGAAACTTGTTTAAAGCCTATTAATTAATTTCAGTAAACCTCCTTAATTAGGATTTCATCGCAATGACTAACATTAACATAATTGAGCTAAATCATGGGCCATTAATCTAACATTATTTAAGAAAGCTATAATAGTTATAGGCTTCCTTATTGAAGGTTTTATTTAGTTGTATTTTATCCACTAGATAAGATGTCCTCGTGGTTGATCATATCCACTAGATAAGATGTCCTCGTGGTTGATCATCTATCAATCAACAAAACTCTTCCTATAGGCTAATAAATAACCCCCTGTCAACAAATATCTATAATTAAAGTACTAGAAATTATTTTTAAAAATATAAGCTTACAATTGATGTTAATAATAACATTTTCATAGATCTTTAATTTTAAAAAACAAGAAAGCGTACCAGATGCATTCTCTACAGATGTTTTAGTTTCAATGAGGAGCATGTAGCCCATGCAGCTTCTGAACTTATTTCTTATCTCATAATCATAACCAGAAACACTTATCCAGCCATCCAGGAGACGTGTTTTGTCCCATCTACCTAAAACTTCTTTCTCCTTAATACTTACCAGCCCAGTTTTGGCTTCTTCAAAAGTTGCCAAACACCATCCATTTGGAGTATTGTGATAAGTCTTATCAACCTTCTTGAAATTCCTTACTTTCTCCATTTCGACCTCTAATTCAAACAACCGTTTACCGGAGCACAGCCACCTTAAATCTCAAGATTGAAGTTGTAGAAGAAAACATATATACAGTTAAATCCATCCAAAGAAACAGAAACCCAGATTTCTTATATAACAAGATCATCTGCCTCGTTTGAACTATTTTAATATGAATGAAAATAATGGAAACAACTCAACTACATCGTACGTCATGTACTAACCTAAAGTAATTTCTACGGCAGTAACATCTGTGAAAGTGGAGCTAATGTTTCATCTACAGAAGCCCACTGCCTTACACGCACGACTGCGAGTATGATGATTTCAAGTGAGAGAAAAACGTTGGGAAACCATAGACTGATTTCAACCCTTACTCTCAAAATCAGAAACAGTGAGTTGCCTGATTGGAAGGGCTTGCATGGATTAAGACAATCCCCCCAGACACATATCTCCGCTTACCAGGATCCCGATCTTCCCGCTCGATAGGGTTGTTTTGGCACTGCAATCTTTTCGACCAGGCTATGCCAATAGGCGCTCCTTTTTAAGATATAACGAGCTCTCGTACATGCACAGCTGAGAATCGATGGTTACAAGTGCGAGATAAGAATTGGAAAAAAATAGAGCTGATCTCAACCATTAATGCCAAAATCAGAAACAGCGAGTTACCTTTTGAGGAGGTAGCAAGCTCCCGTACATGCACGACTAAGAATCAATGGTTTCTAGTTTGAGATAAGTGTAGAGAAACCATAGAACTGATCTCAGCCATTAATGTCGAAATCAGAACTGAGGTTTCGAGTGTGAGATTCGCAGCGGATAACAGAAACAATTGCCTAAACAAGAATTGTACAAATGCAGACTTCTGAATTAAAAAATACCAAGAAAAGTACAAATGCAGACTTCAAGAAGAATACAAATGATTACTTCTGGATTAAAAAATTAGCATCTACCTTTTAAATCATTTTTCTTTTAGGGGAAATGACCCACTTACCACCCCCCATTGAATTACCGCCACCTTCATGCTCACTTAACCCCCCAAAAAAAAATTCACTTTGATCCATTAAAAAACTTTATGTTATTGAATAAATAATTACAAAAACACCAATAGCCGCTCATTAAGTGCTAAAGTGAATGATTTAAATGGATTTTAAGTGCTAAAATAACTCTAATTGATTGAAATTATACCGGGCGCCTATTGGGACAACCCTCTAAAAGGTGACTTTTTGACCTCCACGTGCATATCCAACGCTCCCGCACTCGATCGAATTGCCCAGAAGCCGAAACCTTAGTTATAAACACTTAACTCATGAGTGAAAAAAACCCATTATTTTTTTTTTTCAATTCGACGTACGGTTTGAATTCTACAGTTGCACGAAGTTAGCCCTGGTGAATATTAGGTCTTCTCCCCTAATGTTGCTCATGGATTTCCCATCCCAAGGCACCTGCGCCAATGCTTCAATCCAAAGGAAATTGAATGGAGATCCATGGAGATCCATTGATTATATGCAAGCAAATGTGTGTTTTTTTATGCCTTTTTGTCACTGCATCCCAGCTCCATTCACGTCGTTTGACATCACCGTCGTAATTCCAGCTACGAAAACAGACACAAAAAAGCTTTTAAATCTCGTAGAGAAAGAATTGGGTTGGTACCTAAGCAGAACGTTATCTAGAGACAAACATTGGCTTCCGGATGTGTGTTCGACATTTGAGGAACCCATTGGTAAATCAACTATCCGAAGGGAATATGCCATGGAAGATGCTCAGTTGTTTTACAAGTGGTCGTTGGCTCGAGACCCTACAGGCATAGGTGAATACTATGCATTTAAAATACATTCTAAATTGTTTAACATGCATATCATTCTCTATCTTGGAATAAATCAAATGTTAGAATTATTCAATGCAAAGTAGTTTTTTTTTTTTTTTTTATGAATAGGCAAGTATCTATATTAATTAAATATAACCATACATATTCACAAAAAAAGGGCAGGTGGTAGAGAGGCACACCCCGAGAGTCACACATGGGCAAAGCCAAGAAAATTAACAAATGTGGGCTAAGCCCAGAAGTCCAAAATAACAAAGCTAAAAAAGACCATTAAGCGGCTAGAGTAGTGCCAGCAGAGCCAGGAGGGTCTCTGTCATCAAAATTTCTCCCCCATACATTAGCAATGTCTAGAGTGACGTCGGGAGGAGGACTCGAACTATCATCAGCATCTTTTTTTCTTTATCTTCTTCCTCGCGCGGGGGCAAGATAGCAAGCGCCATACGCGGGAATGCTTTATCAGAACCTAGCCACCCAGAGCCATAAGTAGGAGGATCTATAGAGGGCCACCCACTACCACCTCCGCTCCCTGAAGCACCGCCAGCAGGCCACCCCTAATTAGCTCGTGGTGGAGGAGAACGACTATGCCAAGGGGTGCGGTAATCCCATTGAGGTGGGGGCTAGGAACGAGGACGTGCAGAGCCACTTCACTGCTGGCCCCTGGAGGGTGACCGACCGCGGGAAGAACTGGGCGAGGTGGGGACCCGAGCAATAGTACAAGGGGCATTTCCCTAGTGATCCAGAAGAACCCGGAGGTGAGCAACCTCAAGTGCAACTTTGTTAGCTTGCACTTGAACCTGTAAAAGCACATTAGAGCAAATCATAGCTTTAGAATATAGAGAAATATGAAAATCCATTTGAGAGTGTGAAAAAATGCAAGCATTTATGTCCTTGCAAATATTGAAAAGAATTTCCACCCTGAAAGTGTGCTAGAGCTGGGTGAATTTTGTAGGAATTCTGAGAGAATCTCCAAGCAACACCATGTGCCAAGAGAAAGGTTCTGGTTGGAAGGGTTGAAAAAAGTCATGAATCCAAGTCCAAAACTACTGAGCTCTGCGAAAAAACTAGAAAAGATGCTTAAAATTCTCAGGTTTCCCACAAAAAGGGTAGTGAGGGTCTCAGACCCTTAGGTGAACCAGCCGAGAGCCCACAGGCAAGCCTTGGAAAAGAATACACTAAGCAAAGTGGGCGAGCTTCAGCTCAACACTTGCAAACCAAGTGGCAGCAAATCTTTTATGCCAAATATGAGTAGGAGATTGAAGAAGCCACCTCTGGATCAAACTCTAAATCGTAGGAAAATATGGTGAGAGCCACCTATAACCAAGTCGAGACTTATAATTTCAGAAAGGGGTGTTTAGAAACCACTTCCAGTCTTTCCACCAAGGTTTGGTCCCATGAATTCCAACCTTATGAAGCATATCAGCAGGAATGGCATTCACCAGACCATCATAATTAGCACGGTCCTGGTTTTGAAGCTTATATTGGGCACAAAAAGCATCCCATGACATGATACACCTGGTGGGTCTGGAAAAAATCTAATGCAGGGTTTGAATACCCTTTTTGTGAAATATGAGCGCCTTAATCCCTGGCGACTTAGCCAATTGTTGACCATTACTAGAAAAAAGAGGAGACCACCAAACATAATGCTGGTTAAGAGACAACCCATCTCAAAAACTAGAGCTAGCCCAATGGAGCGAGGGTTTGACAGTTTCCAAGGCCCGCCAAAAACTTTTGACAACAAAAGTCCCAACAATCTAGATTGGTTCATTCATGACTAGAAGGGTTTGAAAGCCAATCCCTTTCTAGACAGGTCGATGACCAGGGAAACTGGATTGAATACTATGCCTAAGAAGAATTTTCTTGGCCTCGTTCCTAATAAGGGCACGAATAATCCATTTAACACATAGAGTAGTCCCTTGCCGTTGAGTAGAAAGAAGCCCAAGGCCTCCTGAATATCTGGGAAGAAAACAAAATTCCCAAGCCACCCGATGAAAACCTCTGTGAGTTTCAGAGGATGCCCAGAGAAAATCATGAAGCAACTTCTCAAGCTTGCCATAGGCAGCTTTGGAGGGGGGCCAACAAGAAGAATAGTAGACATGGGTGACCGCTAGGATTTTGGAACACACCTGAAATTTCCTTGCTAAAGAAAGGGGCTTAGTAACCCAATAAGTAAGTTTCTACTCAACTCTAGAGAGCACGGCTGGCCAAAGCTCAGCTGGAGACACTTGAAAAGCAAAGGAAATGCCCAAAAATTGATAAAATTTGCCAAACCCAATCCACTTCCAACCATACTGTTGCAGCCATGGCGGGGAGGGGAAGATAGATTGTTGGTAACACAAAGTTCTATGCCATTGGATGGCAGAGCTAGAGGCAAGACAAAAGGTATTAAGACATTCAAGAGCCACCACAACAAAGTCTTCATCTTGTAGAATGGTGAGAAATGAGTCATCAACAAAATGACCATTAACAAGCAGAGCCTGAGAATTGGGCAGAGAAATGCCCTTGACTCACCACTGGGAAACAACATTGGCCAAAAGATAACCAAAACCCTCGGCTGCAAGCACATATAAGGAGAGGGCCAGCATGCATCCTTTTTTAATGGAATGAAAGAGTCAAAAGGTAGAGGATTGGTGTCCATTGATGGTGATACAAGTTGAGGCATCCGTAAAGAGAATTCAAACAGATTGATTGAAATTGGGCTCAAAGCCCAGGGCTTGTAGCATAGCTAGAATAAACAGCCATTCAATCCAATCATAAGCCTTGGGAAAGTCAATCTTAATAAACATAGCTTTCTGGTTTGAGCATCTGGCCCATTCCATGCCTTCCCACATGGCTTTGTAGAATTTACAAGGGAATCTATCAATTCTGAGCTAAAAATTTTCTGAGCTAAAGAAAGCTTATTTGGCACTATAGCGAGGCAATCCTAAACAATGTTCATAATGACTTCTTGAGTAGTGAAAACTTGCTCATAATGACGCACAAAGGCCTGAAGAATGTAAGACAGCTCAGAGAGCACTTGAGTACCATCTTTAATTTTCTTAATGCCCAGGGATGTGTGCCTAGTACGTAGAGCCAAGAAAAACTCTTTGGAGGCACGATCACCAAAATTTAGCAAGTGCAACCGGGCTTTAATTTGTGCTCCTCGAGTAGCATAGTTGTCAGCAATTTTATTTTTGTGTCGTAGCTTCGCCACCCTGACTTGAAGAGAGGGGGAAAAGGGGCTGGCTGCCAAAGCCTCAGAGGTAGCATGGAGGTCAGTAGTGGTAGCCTCATAAGATTGATCACCGGTAAAAAATTGCCAGCTAGCGCCCGAGTATGTGCAGGATCATCATGGAAAAAATAGGCCCTTAAGTGGCAAAAAATTCAAAAAAATCAGTGTGAGGCAACTTGACGTAAAAATTTGAATAAGTAATCTATATTATTTCAAAAATATGTAAGAATAGAATCTGTAGAAAATTGAATTTAGTTTCTAAACTACTAGGTTTATTTAAAAATAAATAAAATCTATTTGGTGAAAATTTAAAATTTCAATGCAATAGTACTTAAATTTTAGGGAATAAATAAGAAGTAGGTGTCTGTCTGACCACCCTAACCAAAATAAAATGATAATATTTTTTTATAAGATTTTATATATAAGTAGAGGACTCATGTCCAGATGTGATGCATTTTTTTGTAATTTTTTCCAATTAAATAATTAATTATGAATTTTTATTACAACTTTTAAAAAATATAAAACTCATATGTCGACCACCTTAACTTGGTTAAAACTTCATGAAATTTATTTTTTATTTTTTTAATCCTATAGTATGTGAAGCATAGAATGTGACACATGTTTTAGATTCAAAAAATGTGATACCATTTGAAAGTTATAGATGTTTTCCAATCAGCCTATCGATTAGGACTTTAATCATAATTCTAATAGAAAATAAATAATAATTATTTATTAAATTCAAATTAAAGCATAATTTATATTGGTGGAAAGTTGAGAATCTCCTCTAAAAACCCTTTTCATTTCATCAATTTTGGGTTAAAAAAATTCATCAGCCACATACCCTACAAAAACCCATAATATTGCCACTTTTTGGCCCATCATGATCCTGCACATACCAGCCCATAAATGCCCAAAAATCTAGCCGTGCGGATGATAGCCTCATTCCACCAAGAAATCCAGTTTGTATGATGAGCTAGCCTGCACTCCAAATTCCAAACTCTGTGAATGTGGGCCAAGGTAGGTTTATGGTAGAGTAAGGACGTGTTTAAAAAAAAAAGAATTTTACATGTGCTAGGTTGCCGAGTCTCCCATTTAATGAAAAAGGAAATGGGGAAATGATCTGACAAGGTTACATCCACTAACGACTTATCTAGGAGAGAGGAGCTATCAAAAGAGAAAAAAGATTGTGCCGAGCTCATGGCGCAATCAAGGTGCTTAAATATTCTGTTAGAATTGACACGAAAATTGCACCAAGTGTCCTAGAGGGAATGAGAATGGTGGCAGTCAATATTGGGATCAAAAAGCCCCAATTTATTACGCATGTAAAACCACGCCTCCTATTCCCCAGGTGTTCATCTGAATGGCAGAGTGCCATATTTGTCAGACGCCATTTCTACTATATTGAAATCCCCATAGAGTAACTAGGTAGCAACTGGTAAAGAATCAACAATCCAATGCTAGAGCAAAGAGCATTCTACAACATCATTAGAAGCATAGATATTAATAATACTAAATGAATGATTATTAATGTTGAGAAGGATCCATACGAGCCGATGAGTGGGATTAGACCTGTTATCAACCACAGAAGAGTTCCATCGTGTGGCCAAAAGGGTGACAACTCCATCACGCACAGCATAATGAGTAGTACAGAACATTTGACTAGCTGACCAAATAGAGCGACAAGCCACAGCAAGTAAGAAACCAGAGATTTTAACTTCCTGGAGACAAAGCACTTCAACACCAGACTACTTACACAAGGTATCCTTGACATAATACTTTTTGGAGAGGTTTGTTAGACCTCGAACATTCCATGAAAGGAACTTGATGAGTGAAACTCCTCCATATTATCAAAATCCAAAGTAGTTTTGGAATGTTAAAAGATAGCAAAATTTTTCATTAAAAATATTTTAAAAATGAATTGTTGATATTTGATTAATTGAGGAGTTTCATTTATTTTAGGAGTCATTACATTTTTCGCGATAAGTAGTAATTTTAAAATGATAAAATATTGGAGATTTAAAAATATTTTGTACTTGCATTTGATATAATGTATTTTTAGAGGATGAGGTCAATTAATACGATTGGATGCAACTCAATATTAAGTTATTAAATTAAAGGTTTAGTTGTCGTACATGAATGTCATTTCACTCATAGATGTTTAAAATACATGGGGCCACCTTTTCATTTATCGACCTCCTTTTAAAATGATTTTAAAAAAACATTATGTTATGGGAGGATCTAATAAACCTAAAGTTTACTTCTTTGGGCCCTAGATCCCACATAGCATAAAAATAACTAATGTTGTAGTTTTTCTAGCTATGTAAATCTGACAACCCCTAAATGGTGTGCCATTAGTTGGAGGTGCTTGGCAAAGGTGAACAATGTCACAAGAGTTAGAATAATATACAATCGGCAATATGAAAACTATGCACCAACCATGAGATAGAGGAAATAGTCCTACAACTGAGATTTTGCTAAGTGTTATTGTGTCTTTTCTTCTATTTAAATAGGCATTCAACAAGTTCATTTTTAGTTTATGTTATGGATTTAAAACGATATATATATTTTGGATTGTTTAAAGAATTTTAAAAATTCTTTAGGGGATTAAATTGTTGATATTTGAAGAATAGGAGTACCCAAATCAAGTTAGGTTTATCGAGATTAAATCTCTAATGCCTCAACATCCACCTTATTTCCCTTCCTTGCGTACTTGGTAACTTATCAAGATTTTAGAGTTAGTCATCATGACATGATTGCAAATAATCCTTCGAAGCTCCAATCTCCAACAGCTAGGTTGGGTTGATGAGTCAGCCCATCAAACTTTAAGAGCTTGCCATTCTGCATATTGGTAGGAAAACCTTTGACACCCCAATCTTTGTAGCAAGATATGACATGTTTTCCATTGACTATTGACACTACATTCATTTATGTGATATACATTAATGACAATTTTGGTATGAAATTTTGGGCAAAGATTTTATTGTTGGTTGTGTGATTTTTGGGGCATTTTATCTTTGTGTTATTTTTCTCTCATGCATCTCTTCAATCTTCATCACACTCTAAAGCTATTGAACTATATGGATCAAAGATTGTTGGTGTGTTTGGGGCCCTCATTATTTGTTTGAATTGTGTGTTATGCTCATGGGGTGGTTCCTATGTGTAGTCATTCCAAAATTTACTCATTCTTTACATTTGTATGCTCTGAGATTTTTTTAAAAGGTAGGGTTCCAACCTATCTTGTGTTTTAATGGTATTTTTCCTAATTCAAACCTCGATTTTGTTTTACTTTTCAGTTTTCCTTGTCATGTTAATTTTTCCCTTTTCTTTTTGTCATTTTTGTGTCTTATCCTTTCATTTTTGTTTTGGTATTAGATCCGACCAAGTTTTGGAAGTTTTTTTTTTTTTTTGGTTTTACTCCTTTTGTCCTTGATCTTTTTATATCTTTATCTTGGTTGAACACATTTCTTCTCTTACACATCTTTCAACATTACATTTGTGATGAAGTCCCTTGTTAAGTCATCAAACCATTTTATACTTTCAGGGTAAAAGCAAGAAGTTGGGTACACGAAGAGGGGAAGTTTTGGCCAAAAAAAATTCTTGCAGAAAACACGTACGCATTATAAAAAAAAACATGTTATGCTTCGGATACCCAAGCCTAAAAAATGTGTATGCACTAAAAAACACATACGCATTATATAATGCATACACATTTTATGACATGTAAAAATTGATTATTTAAAAAAATAAATACTTTTTAGAAATGGGTACCCATTTTGTAACACAAAACGGGTACGCGTTTTAAAATGGGTACCCATTTCTAAAAAAAAATTATTTTTTAAATAATCAAGAAAATAAAGAATGCATATGCGTTTTGCATTTTTAGAATTCAAAATTCCCAACTCACATGTTGCCTCGGTTTTAGGCTCGGAAAAGGCTTGGCAATCCAAGCCTTAGCCTTTGACCTGTAACTAAGAAACTAAGGTAGATTGAAGAAGAATGTCCAACTTTGGCAATATGGCTGATGGACTTTTTTTTTTGAATCAATCTATAAAATTAAAACCCATTAGAGAACACGATGTCTACTTTCTAAATATATAATTTTTATTAATATTGGAATTTGTTTTCTATTTTTTAATTAATTTATAAGCAAACTAGTCCTTGAACTTGAAATATCAGACTTTTTTTGTTTTTTAATAACTTTTTTTTGGTTAGGTTTCTTGTAAAAAAAATTACATGGTGTCAAACTTCAGACAATTCTCTACATAATAAAAAATAATATTCAAAAAATATTTAGTTTAGGTCCAATTATGTTGTCCGTACAGGTTGATCTTCAAAAACAACAATTAAGGCCAATAAAAATTTAATTAAAAAAAAAAATTCAATCAAAAATGACAAAAAAAAATTCAGACCAAACTTCATGTTGTTAGCTCTCTTTTCCCAAAAGGAATTTTATTTGTGTCAAAAAGTGTTGTTCGTACACGTGCTTGGTATGGTAAAAAAATGGGGCTTTTAAAAAATTATTTTTTATAGATCCATATCATAATTTAATTTCTATAATTTGGGTATTTGAATAATTTACATATTTAGAAACTAGATTCAAAATTCTCAATTTCATATTAGTGAATTTTTATAAGATTCATTGTGTAAGTGCCTCAAATTTTTAGTCCAAGTGTGACAAATTCTGAAAACAACAAATACACTTCCAATTTTTGAGCTTTTTGTGTACCCAACTTCTTGCATCATCCCTTCATGTCGGTTTCAATATGAGGTTGAGTGTCCCTCAAGTCCTTGATCTCCCACATATTCTATATTATAATCCTTTCAAAGATCACTACTTAGGCTTCCCTCATTAGGTATTCCTGATTGGCATGTGATTAGACTTTTATCTCCAACGCCCAATCTCTAATTAGTCCCTAGTTTTAGTTCATACTCTTCTAGGCTTTGTGGATTTTCCTTAATGGTCTAAGCCTTTTAGCTGAGGGAACCTAGTATGTCTAACATTTGAACCTCGATGCTTTTGACTATGGCTCATAAGTGGGATCAGGTCATTAGGGTTCCCTTTTTTTCCCTACCATTTTCAATATAAGTTATATGATATGCATGACATTTGATTCTTGACTCCTTTCACTAAGACCAATAGGTGGGATCAGGTCATTAAATATTATTATGCTATTTTTCCTTCATGGTATGGGTTATGAGGACTACTTGATGCTCGATCTAGACACAAACATTGTTCACCTTATGGGAGATCAAGGCTTTAATTCATTCTTATTTGTTTTCTCTTAGGTAGATGTTATTGGTTATTATTGATTTTTGAGGCTCGACAAATAGCATGTAGGCTTTATTTTTAGGTATTAGACCCAAATATATTTTGATACTAGATATAAGACATGGTTGAACTCTACAATATGATAGTGTGTTGGTTGGTAATAAAATTTTAGTTTGTTGATCTTGAATAATTTACCATAAGTAGACTTATTCTTTTAATATATGTTTAATTCTCTAATATTTGGTTCATGTATTTTTTGCAATATAATGCAAGGAGATCCTACCAAGATAAAATATGAGTTGTATGGGTACCATCCCCCTTCTAAGATGTTCTCACCATACACTGAGATAAGTTATACAAATTTGGACCACATTGATATTTTTGAATTCCTACAAAGGATCCATTGGGGGGGAGATAATCCATTGTCATGGATAGCTACCTAGAAAAATTTGGATTAGTGGAAGAAATTTCCTTCTCAATATTAGTTCAATCTCCTTAATTAGCAATAGGTTGTGCCCAAGATTAAATGATAAATGACAGAGCAAGATATTTGGCCCATCAAGTGAAGTTGTATTGGACATCATTCAAAAGATGATGGAGAAGGTTTTTAGTTTCTCAACATATGCCAAGAATGAAAGAATTGATATGAAAAATGTCTTGGATTTCTATGAGAAGCAACACAATACAACCACAAATTTCATTAATGGTTACCTTCTCCTTATACCAAGAAATTTTGCACAAAATATGGGAAAGGTACAACACATGAGTGAGTTCAAGGAAGATGCAAAAGATCTTATTACACTCCTCAACAAGGTGTATGGGAACCCATATGCTAAATAATTCTATCCTTGGATGTGTTACTACATCCTAAAGGCAATATAAGGGAAGAAAACTAACTAGGGAAAATTACAAGACTAAGAAGAGTTGGCTCACTCCAATTGGGAGAAGCAAAATTGTACCATAATTATTCCTAGTTGGAGTTAAAGGAGAGCCAAAAGAACTATGTTTTTTTGTTAGTGATGCCTTCATATTTATAAAAATTAGAGGGCTAGAAAATGATTTTGTAAAGAGGTTTTATTGGGAGGCAACTATTGAATCGATGAATTGGGGGAACTTGTTATCCAGTTCAAGACATTTTCATACATAAGAGTTGTTGATTTTAACAAGGTAACCAACAAGCTACTTTACTAGATCTAAGTGACAAGTTGATTTAATCATAGCTTTGTATACATATTGCAAAGATATGTATAAGATGGTGGCTAGCAAACATAAGGTTGAATATGTATTCCCAAAATTAAGGTGGGTTAATGTTCTTGTGCTAACATGCAAAATGCCACAAAGATGGCTTCATTGGTCATGAACCTCTTGGATAGCACAAGCAACAAATTCGATCCCATTGGGAAGATCATTCAAAATAAACCTAATTTAGAAGACCACTAAGATAATTACCCAATGAATCTATGAAGTTTGAATTAGGGATCATTGTAAGTTGAGTGTGGACATGATTAGAGATTTTGGGTTGTAAAATTTGTACAATAACATGAGAGAGGATGGAATGGTTTTACATCCATCATATAATAATAGTAATAAAATATTTTATTAGCATATTGATAGTATGGATTGGTTTATCCTTGAAGAATCCTCCATGGAAAACAAAACCATTACATTCATAATCAAGTCATTAGAGTGACTAGAGTAGCCTTATCCTGTGTTAGATCCATACCCAAAGGACAAGAAGAAGAACGATCATGTGGGAAATCATTTGGTACAAAAACTAAAGAAGAAAAATAGAAGGATAAAAGAGAAACTAGGGTTGTTGCAAGAAAAATGAAAGAGAAAGAAAATGGATTGGTCATCACGGAGTCTAGTAAGAGTGAGGAGGATAAAATCCCACTCATCAGGATAATGAAAATAATCCCTAGGCCTCGTCTTGTTGTTAGGCCACCATATCTATAGTCACTAGGCCTCCTCATGTTGTTTCTATAAATGTTCCTCCCATGTATGACTATAAATAAATATATAATCAAAGAGCACTAATACAAACTTCCTCAAAATTTCCTTAAAGATGGAGTTCATTGAAATTTGAAATGTAAATGGTGCATTGGTAAGACCAAATAACATCATCAAAAACTTATAATGATCCTCATGAGTCCTAAATGGTATCTTAGGAGTATATTCTTCTTTAATTAAAATTTTGTGATAACTTGATCTAAGATCTAACTTTGTAATATATATATCAATTCAATTCATCTAGCAAATCATCAATGATTAGAAAAAGAAACTTATCTTTGATGGTGTACTTGCTGAGCACTCTATAGTTTGATAGCATGTGCTAAGTTTAATCCTTATTATGCAACATCACCATGGGAAAGGATTAAACACTTTTTATATGCTTGATAATTCCCACCTCTAGCATCTCCTAAATAATCATTTTAATATTAATTTTTGTATATATGGGTACTTGTAAGACCTGATGTTGGGTGGTTGGCTCCCTGACACTAGTTGTATGGTATTATCATGGTCCCTCTTAGGAGGAAGCCCCTTAGGAATTTTTAAATTGTAAAAAGGGATCTAGAACCTACATCACACTTCTTCCAATATGGAACATTAAGGAAAGGATTAAAAATGATCTGAATATCCACTTGGCTACAAACCTCAATGAAATAGCTAAAATGGTGGATTAGGGTTTTAATCCTTGGGTGGGGGATGATGTTTCTATGATTAATTGACTAAATTATATGATACAATGATGTTCCTAGGTTATTTATGAAAATACAATAAACTATTGAAATTTTTGGAAAATACATAACAAAAAAACAAAAATAGATTTTAGAAAAGTAGAAAGCAAGCACAGAAGAACCTATCATATAAATTTGGGCCTAAAATAATTGGATAGGGGCATTGGGCACCATATACTAGCTAAAAATTGCTCAAAATTTCACTTCACACTCTTGTTGCTCTCGATCCACAAGTTCTTCTCTTCTAAGATCACCATCAAAACTTCGTCTTGTTGGAAAACAACTATCTACTAAGAGGGGGGTGAATTAGTAGATATAATTCAAACTAGTTCTTTAATACATTTTAATGTAAGATAAAAGTATAATAAGAGATTTAAACACACTCACGCACACATTACACTAGATATACATGAAAAACCAAAAATGGGAAAAAATGTTCAATGAGAATAGTTGCTAGGATCTACTATCCTAATCTATCCTGATAATAACAACCTCACTAGCTACAAATTTTAAGGGAACCAACCCTAAGGAGACACTAATCCCCTAATTTAAGAGCACCAACTCTAAGAAAGCACCTACTCCCTAAATTTGAGCACCAACTAAGCTTTTTGATGACACAAAGCAATCAAATATAAAATGAAATTATGAAGCTACAAACTCCCTTTTACATATGATTCAAAATGAATCCAATTCAATGTTATAGAATTGTTCTATAACTGCTCACTTTCTACTTTAGTTCTCTGCAATCATTCTCTCTATCTTAGCTACTACTAATTCAACAACTCATTCCTCTCTCTTCACATTTATTTCCCCCCTTTTCTTTGCTCTAACTCATTGTCTTCACACAGAATGGATACCCTAGATGATTTTATTTGTATTATACCTAGGTCTTCCTTGACACAATGTTCACGTACTGTCTCGAATACTCTACACCTTTTTGATAGACTTATCTCAATTTTACTTCACCAACAAGCCTAATTTTCTCAAGACATGCACCACTTACACATCACCTCTGTAATTTGCTATTTTTGGCATTGTTCAAACCCTAGATCGATATGCATTAAATGAATTCCTTGCATGATTGATCTGGTATCATATATCATAGCCATTTGTATTTTGATGATGCCGACTTCTTTTTTCAATCATCAATCAAAATTACTATTGGAGCAGTTACAACAATCAATTTTATTCACCGTTTCATCTTCCACTACTTGACTGTGAGTTCCACCACCTAATCGTTGAGAGAATCGAATTTTGAATACTATATCCATAGATCTACTATTTCATTTCATGATCAAATGATCCTTGTTCAACCAATTCATGTCTTTAAAATGTACTTGTCATATTAAATTCTCTTTAAACCTATGATGTAGATCTCTATCGCATCACATATGCATATTGCATTTATACTTTGCACTTGATGAAAGTCTTATGTGATGCAATTATTTTTTTCCACTTGTTGAGTTGGACACACATTAACATCTCACATCGTTGTTGAACCAAAACTTTGACCCACAACATTGTTCCCAAAATAGCAATCAATAGTGATCAATATTTGATCTTCATCTTAATTGTGCATCGTCTGACCTCCATTGCATGTCACAACCTAACATGCTTTCTCTTAGTGATTCTCAAATGATATTTTTGATGTATTGAACCCAAGCATTGTAATATTTGTCTACCACTTGGCAACATTTCACACATTACAACTTCTACCTTGTTAGAGCCATCTATAACTATGGTACTGCGACCACAATCGATTTCTCTCATCTACAATGCTGACCATTTTTCTCATCAAACCACAAGTCTTAAGCTTGGTCCCACTAGAATTTTGTTAGGTTTTTCATGTTTTTGCTGATAGATGCTAAGATTAGCACAAAAGCAATGCGAGTGGGGTGATCCCATAATAGTGGTTTACAATTTTTGGCCAAACTGGACACTGAAATTATTATTTTTAACTAAATCTTCACATTTGGGCACCTATAGCAGCTAAACTGTGAGGAATTTGAAGATGGTGCAAACTAGAGTCTCATCAAATTTTGTCTGTAGATTCTAAAAATATTTTTTTCAAAATTTTTGGAATCAAATTGCACTTCTTTTTCCATCTCCCACGAAAATAGATTTTTCATAAAACAACATTTTAAAAAGTAATGCACACCGTATAACGCATAACTTTTTTTCCATGAAGGATAAAATTCTAGTTCTTTCAAATTTAGATTTGTATCTCTGATATCTAGTGCTTCCACTTGGTTAGATAGTTTTTTATTGAATATTTTTTCCTTAAACAAGTTTCAAATTCAAATGAATTACAATTCAGACACAGCGGGACTGTATAACGTGTAACTTTTTTTGTATATGTCAAAATTTAATTTAATTTTTTTTGTTGGATCAAGGACTTCAATATTTGGTGCACTCATATTTTTCAATTTTTTTTTTTGATAATCTTCTATTTTTCCACATGTGAAGAACAAAGAAATTCATTTTCGATGAAAAACCTATGTTTAATAAAACTGAAAAAACAAATACATAACAAAACCAAAACATATTAAAATTATATTCATTGGATAGCTTGTTCTGAGGAATACCATAATCATTTGAAATAAATTTTAAATGAATTCATTTGATCCCCTAAAATCTAAATCAAAAGTGATTTTTTATCAGCATTTTGATAGGTGTAAAGGAGATGCATTTATAGGTATGGTTTAAAATTAGAGGTTCTATCCAAGGGGGTTTGATCTAAGGTGATTTGATCAAACCCTCTTCAATTGGAATCCTTAAAATGGAAATTTTTAAGGCTTAAATCATTATATTTTCTAAAAATATGTGATTTCAGCTAAAATTTGTTCCTCTCAGGAATTGTAAACCACTATTATGACAGCACCGAGTGCATGGGAGCCACCTGATTGTTAATCAATGATCTCAATCATTGATCAACTTGGGAAAATATTTAATGCCAAGCTTAGGAAACATTAAGGTCTTGATCACATACCAAGATAGTAATAATTAGGTTGAGGGATCGTTCACCTTAATGACTTAGAACACTTAAGTCATAACTTAAGCTACTTGCTATCATCGGTTGCCAGTCAACTACAAGATAGAAATTCAATTTGATGTCATGATTGAAACTATTAGGGTTTATTTACAAAACCATGATACTGACTAGAGAGTAGAATTAATTCATTTTTTAGCTCAATTCTCATCATCTGAACATGCAAATAAAATTTCTAGAATGTTCTTTAAAATCCATATTAGATCTACTATCTAATTTCTCATGAAACCTCCAAAAATAATCTCTATAACAATATGACAAATTTGCATGATAACATTACAACATTTTGTGCATTTGTAAAACATGCTCTCCTCTCCATAAAACTTTACCATTCTACCTATGGTTGATCCTCCAACATTGATGAAATCCATAATTCCAACAATCTACCTTTGACATCAATAAGATGTCATTTTGACGTTAGTGACAATCCTATGTCCAACAATCTCCCCCTTTGTCATTGATGGAAAAATAAATGCTCTACACATAAAAATGCATACTCAACTTCTTCTTCAACTTGCATTGATTTCTGATGAAATTTGAAATGAAGCTCCTCACAACAACCTTTCTCCAATATTTCTCCCCCTTATGAAATGGAGTAGTTTTTGTCATAACTCTGCTTGTGATAAGTAGAGAGCATATGCAATTCTTCTCCCTAATTTCTTGTATACCTAGAGAACTTTCCCTTTTTCTCCTATGGCATCCAAAGCATCCACATTATATTGATTAGAACATTTGAGCAACGTCTCCCCATTCATAGCATAAGTAGAAAATTTGTTCTTTCTTTCCCACTTTGACATAAATGGCAAAGGGACTCTTTAGGAATCTCTCTCTCTGTCCAAACATTTCTCCCCATTTATTAGATAAAGAAGTGTGTCCAAGAATTATACAACCATCAAGCCATTAGAAATTTGTAAAACTAATCATACCTGAATTTCTTCTTTATTTCTTCCAAGGATGGATAAAGCTTTTGTGATTCTTCCCTTATACCCATGCCTTATCACTAAAAACAAGTGATGTGAGGTAGGAGCAACCACTCCCAAATTTTTTGTAAGTATTCTAATTTCTCTTTAGGAAGAGACTTGGTGAATATGTTTGAAACCTAATCCCTGGTTGGCACATATTCCATGGTGACTTATTGATTTGCAACATTCTCTCTTAAGAAGTGATACTTGATTGAGATATGCTTCATCTTAGAATGTATCATTGGATTTTTGATATTTTTATAACACTTAAAGTTTGATATTTTTGATACTTGATTGAGATAGGTGATTAGTACTCTACCTTGATTTCTTTAAGTGTTTGATTCATCCACAAAACTTGAGTACAATATTCCACTATTGCAACATACTCTTCTATCATCTAGAATTCCAACCCAATCAACATGTGTATATGTTATCAAAGTGAAATATTCACCTTTGGGATGCCATAGTCCATAGTCAATTGTACGCTTGATATATCTAAAAATTATTTTAATTACATTGACATGTGACTCTTTAGGAGAAACTTGGAAGCTTGTAGTCATGCACGCTTCTTGCATGATATTAGGTCTTGATGCAATTAGGTATAACAAGCTACCTATCAATGATCTACACATGGTTTGATTTGCATTAGGGGATTCATCTGTCTTGCTCAACTTGCATCTAGTTATCATGGGGGTACCAAATAGTTTGTTGTCTTCCATCCCAAACTTATTAAGCATCTCCTTAGGTGTAAGTACAAGAAATATGGTGAAAAAAAATGAGTCTTAAGTGGCCACTTTTTTTTTCTTAAATCAGGAAATACCGACCTTGGATGAGAAATTGAGCATAGTTACACTCAAAATTTTAAGATGCAACAAAAACAATGTTCATAGTGCTCCAAGTCTACTCTTACACCTCATTGTGCTACTAATTATTTAATTTTACCTAGTTGAGTGAAAATTCTTGAATCCATAAAATCTTACTAGGATCTATAACCGAAGATATTCGTAAATCACAATATAGAAAAGTGTGATATTTGGTAGGTGGCTTATAAATAAGTGAAATCACCACAAGCTAGTGAAGTTTGATATTCACTAGGTGAGCTCCACAAGAAACAACATAGGCTATTAAAGTCTGGTATTCACTAGGTGGGTTAAAAATTAGCAAATGAAAATAAACAGGCTAGTGAGTTTCATGTCAACCATATCAATAATTATAAGAAAAACATGTTTTTTTTCTGGGAAACTTTGATAAAGTTCTACAAAGATGATAAATATGTTATGATACCATCACTAGCTTAATAAGGACATATTGGAAATTATTCCCTCATGTTAAATTAATTGCTAATGCCAATCATGAGCTATTACCTTTAAGGTAGAAAAAGTGATATTTAAAAAAAATGAGCTATGTGATCCCTTTAGAAGTCATATGCCAAATAATATACCTTCCAAAAGGATAAATCATGACAAGGGTTTCCCTCAAATTAAAATAATGTCATATATAACAATTAATATCATAAAATAGAACATAAGGGATCCAAATATTTGGGGTTAGTATGAATGATAGATAATGTATATCAAAATGATCATGTTTTAATTGACATCATTCCCCGAATACTTGTGGAACTACAAGAATAGGGAAGAAAAGAACATGAAGATAAAATAAAAATTTCTTTTTGGGTTAACATAAAGGATGCGTAAATGTCCCAATGCTTTGTATTGTTCCCAAATGGAGTAAAAAGGCATTTACAACAAATGGTATATTGAAGATACACATAGAGGATGTCGTGATAGATTTCATTCTCGTTGTATCTTTATGCCAACAAGAAAAAAAAGGCCATCCAAAGGAACTAAAACACATAAATAAGTGCCACACAACACATTATAATGAGGTCACATTACATGCAAGGACACAAAGACAAAAGGGCTACCACACATGTGTGAGCCAATCTATGGAAAATCATTTGCATCCCAATCTTTCTCATGATAAATAGAAGACAAACAACATGATAAAGGGACTATGTAACAAGTGCAATACAAAGAAAGTCACCAAGTTCAACCCATGATGGATCATTGTTAACAATGGATCATCACACTTACCTCCAACAAATCTTTTTGATTGTGCAAATGTAAGAGATTCTTATTTATTATCTTCTTGTTGTTCATTCATGTTATCATCTAAAGTGGTGTCATAATACACCACAATGGGAATTACACTAGTGACACGAACGTGATTGCAAGCACTATCAACCATATATATTTTGGAGTGGATGGTGGGGAAGGTGGTGATATTTTTAATCTTTGGCTTGGTTGGGAAATATAAGGTTTGATTTCATTTTTTGGTGACAAAAGTGGCACAAATTCAAGTGATGGTGAAGATGGATGAATAGGAGGAATCTTATGAATATATAGTTGTACGAGAGAGGGGTCATTAGGTGAATATTTATCACCTTCAAAAAGTTGGCAATCCATAACATAATGTCATATCTTGCTTTATTTTTGCATCAAGGACTTTCACCATGCATTAACTTGAACTTATGGAGGGGGATTTAGGTGTTTTCAACATTTGTTCAATTTCTTATTTTTTAGGAGGAACAAAAAGAGTCACTGAAAGTTGGGAAACAATAGGAGGGGGAGAGACTCACACAACAAATTGTTTCTCTTTAGGAGGTCAAAAATTAATCCATAATTTAGTGTGAGAAGGTGTAGACTATATTGGGTGGTTGGCTCATGGTCCTAGATAAGATGGTGGGGGGGATGACAACATATATGCTAGATGCTTTGGGTCAGGAAAGGATACTTGGTTTAGGTCAAGGTTCATTCACTACCTATTGAGTAGGAGGAACAACCATCATAGCCACATGAGACCAAGGAGCCTCAAGGGTAATGTTTGGGGTAGTGAATGAGATGTTGGTTAGGGATAGTTGGGAAATATGATTGAATTTCAATTTTTTATACATAATAAAAAAGAGAGTCTTCACGAGGATGAGTGGATTGGGCTAGTTGTGGCCAAAATTAGTCTAGGAAAAGTTTCCACCACTACAACAAATCCTTGAGATTAGCTC
This sequence comes from Sequoia sempervirens, assembly GCA_007258455.2. Classification (NCBI taxonomy): domain Eukaryota; kingdom Viridiplantae; phylum Streptophyta; class Pinopsida; order Cupressales; family Cupressaceae; genus Sequoia; species Sequoia sempervirens. The sequence goes on along the minus strand of VDFB02047144.1, from coordinate 4,851,676 downwards.
ACCTTTTTGCTTTGTTTTTTGCTTCCACCAACTATTTTAATGTATTTTTCTCTATTTTTTGGGAAAAGTCGGTGCTATTTTTCAGGATGGCACTATTTCTAGCATTTTTACCCTGACTAGAACACTCCGACACTAAATCCAGTGCAAATGAGTGTTAACATTAGCGCCAAGATTAACGTTGCTATTAATGCTCACTGCAACACCCTTATGAATTCCTACATTAACACCAAGATTAGCGCCAAAAAATGATGCCCACTGTAACACCCAAATTATTTCCTAAATTAGCAACCAAATTAGCATCTACATTAGCGCCCATATTAGCACCCATATTATCGCCTTTAGTAGTGCCTAGCTTAGAGCATTTTTGATGCCTAATTTAGTGCCTGATGTAGCACATAATTTAGTACCTACTTTTTCTGATATAGCAGGGATTAAGGGTGTTAGAACAAAAAATACTTTCCCAATAATTACTAGCCTTCAATTGCTTGCCTACATTTCACTTGCATCAAAAGATCTACTACCTTTGATTTTTCCTTGTATTTAACATGAAATGCAACAATTTGTGTGAGAAGATCCATACTATCACCAACATTCCCCATTTATTCCTTTAGATAATCATAAACAAAGAAAATTTCACTTTTACTATAGTACTTTGTGTAAATTAAGTGTTGAGGATTGAGGGATTAAGGGTTGAGGTTTGAGAATTAAGGGTTAAGGGAGATTTAATGTATAGGATACTAGAGGGTGTAAGGGATGAGGGTTGAGGCCAATTTAAGGTTTAGGGTAGAGGGTATAGGGGTTGAGGGATTAGGGTCGAAGGGTACCTCATGAGGGTTTAAGGGTTGAGGGATTGCTAGGGTTGACAAGGGTAGAGGGTATTTGGATGTTAAGGGTAGAGGGACATAGAGGGTTTAACGGTTTAGGGTTTAGGGTATTGGGTTGAGGGTATAGGGTTGAGCGATTAGGGTTGAGGGTATAGGGTTGAGCGATTGGGGTTGAGAGGGAGGGATGGATCAGGGAAAGCTTTAAGAACTCCCATCAGTGAAGGTGTAAAATCTTGGAAAATCTTATATACTTCCTGATAAAAATATTAATTTTAGTGGAATTTTTTTTCATTTTTCATGAAAAAAAGTACTTTGGCTAATCTTTTCTAATCGCTAGAGGTCTGTGGAAAACCCTGGTGAAATGAATTTTTTTTAAAGCCACTAAAATTTTTCCATTAGTAATTAAAATCTATTTTCAAACCAATAGAATAATTTGATTAGAAAATTAAACCTTTTTTCAAACCAGAAAAATAATTTTGTTGGCGATTAAAACTATTTTTCAAACTAAAAAATAAAATTCATTGGCGAATTAAACCCATTTTCAAATGATTAAGAATTTTTTTTGGATATTTAAACATAATATCAAACTAATAAAAAAAATTCAATGGCGAAGTGTTAGTTTAAATTTTCTTAACCTTAGTTTCAAGTCTTTCTTGGTCATCTTTGTAGTCAGTGGGTCGAAGGTTTCAAAAACTTCAAAATTTCAGGCTTTGGTTCTAAGGTTCCAAGTTTTAGCGACCATACAACATTATGTACCATGACCATTCGATGAATTTTTGATGGACGACTATAGTTTCATTCTAGAAGTATATCTCTCAAGCACTAGATTTGCGAATTGAAACCTCCAAAATTACACTAGAACTACTAGATTTTTCGAAATGAAATGGTTGAGATTTTATTAATTATTTAGGTCTATCGTTCATCCTACTCGTGTTTATCATTTAATATTTCCTAAGTCAGACAAAATATTTTATGAAAAATCCTTAAATCTTAGCTCTTTAATTCTGAGGGTCAAGTCTCATCAACCTAGCGATGTCCCCATTTTAAATTATGCACATGCATAAAGTTTTTTTTAAAAGAGGGACCGTTCAATGAATTTTTGATGGATAGATATTGATGCATTCTGAGAGTTAATCCTTGAAGTACTAGACTTGTGAATTGGAACCTCTGGAATAATAGTAGAACCATTAGATTTTTAGAAATCAATGGTTGAGATTTTATTAATGACTGGTTTGAAAAATCAACATATAGTTTCAATCATAAGTGAGCAAAATTTATTGTGACTTATTAGCTAGGACATTGATAATCATAAATAAAAGGTAAAACGAGACATTAATTCTCTCTTTTCAATGCATCAAAGTACTCTACCTTTCATTTATTCTATTGAAATTCTCAAATTGGCTGTGGTACTGGGTGGCGACGTGAATTAATACCATATGAATAGCCAAAGTGATTAGTTGGATAAATTTATATTGAAAACTGCACAAAGTACCATAGAATCGTAAATGATGATGTCAATAATCCAATAATTTTGGCAATGAGCAATAGAACCATTTGATTTGAATGAACCCGATGGGTTGGATTTTGGCAATGAGCGATAGAATAACTTAAGTGGCAGAAATATGCACATGCAAAAAGTTTTTTTTAAAAGAGGGACCGCCTACAAAGAATGTAGGACTAAGGCTTAAAAACTTAAGAATGTTTTACAAAAAGGATGTAAAGGAAAATCAATATAACCACGAGGTCCACAACCATTCGATGAAGTTTTGATGGACAACTGTAGTTGCATTCTAGAAGTAAATATATGAAGTAGTAGACTTGCTAATTGAAACCTCTGGAATAACACTCAAACCGTTAGAGTCAGACACGTGGTGATATCAAGGCTCATTTCTCTCTTTTCAATGCCTCAACATATTACATTGCATTTAATTGAAATTCTTAATCTTTTAGTTTTGACCATTCAAAGAAATTTATTGGACAACTCATAAATTTAATAAAATAAGATTTGTAATGATTTCATATCATTTGAGTGGCATAGGTAGTGCTGAATTGAGTCTGGTGATTTTGACAGCTTGTCAGGTTGAGGTACAATTTGCATGTAGCCAGACGTGAATCAAATTAAACACTTTAATTTTTAATTGTACATGTAAGGCTTAAGATACGCAAATTGACTAAGTTGGTTTTTTGGTTTGCGTGAATTAGGCTGATAGCGGCACTAGTGGCCCATAAATTATTAAATAGGATTAGTAATAGTGATAGTAATAATGTGACATTGTAATTTAGTTGTAATAAAATAAATGGTTATAAATTTATAGTAAAGAGAAATTAATTATTATCTATTTATGATATAATTGCATGCAAATTTAAAAGTAAAACATAAAGTAATTCAAATGAAAAAAGAAAGTTTCCATCAAAGAGTTATTTTCTGAGTTCCGCGTCTATAGTGAATCTATTCAAATTAGTTTTGTTTTTCTTTTGAGAAATTCAGTATTATTACATGAGAAATGAAGAACCTTGTATGGAAGAAAGACATATTCCAATTTCAAGACCCTCAAGAACCCCTAAATGGTTACTTGAATTTGATGAGAATATTATAAAAAATTTTGAAGGCAAGAGGTCAACATGAACTATTTGGTTGTGGGCTAGAAGAATTTTCAACCAATATTTTAGTGATAAGACATTGACCGGGCAATGCCAATTTTTTTTACAATTGCTAAAGATGCAAAAGATGAGACCTTTGCTAGCCAAAATGAAGATTCGTGTGAAAAAGAAGACTAAAAAAAATATATTATTGTCAAAAATCTTTTTAATACTCTCAAGTCTATTGGAAAAATTAACAAGGAAAAGGATAAGAGAGCTGCTCGGAGAGTCATTACAACTGCCCTAGTAAGCCATCAATTGAAAAATGCTTGCTTTATGAGACAAACTTGTATTGATTTTGATATAAATCATAAAAATTTGGATAGAGCACTTGCAAGAAGAGAATAGATGATCCTCTTCAAAATGATACATGAGCTTTTGCTGGGAGGCTTCCACGTGTTGATAAGAAGATAACTAATAATCTAAAGCAGGTAATTCAACAATTTTGGCATGATAACTCTAGAGTATCACCCAATGCAAAGGATTTTTTAAAGTTAAGAATTGGCAATCGAGACAATACACCACATCCTAAACATTTCTTGGAATCAAGCCAAACAATGTTGTTCAAAAAATTTATTGAAACACATAAAAATATGGAAATCTCGCAAAGGAATTTTGAGGGTTTGAAGCCATTTTATTGTGTGCCTCTTAAGATTCGTAATACTTGTTGTTGCAAATACCATGTGGGGAGTTTTCAATGTACCATGAGCTATTATGCTATATCCATTCTACTTTGCATACTAATGAAATTTTGTAGGAGTGTGGTGCAATGCATCTTCCAAAATCATCAAGGGACTTGATAGATCTATTTTTATGTTCTAGAGATGATGGTTGCTTTTTCTATAGAAATGATTGTTTAAATCCAAAGTTCTCACAATGTGGTGGCTTGTCAAAGTTTGTTAAATGTTTTCATGAGAGTTTCAAACATGAATTTGGAAAGAAGCTTGTTGAGAAAAAGAGATATGAGCTAGTCAAATATACTTTGCAAAGTGGAGGTGAAGGTTCTAGATTTGAGTTGGTTACAAAAGAATGTAGTGTTGCTGATTTTCTTTTAGATTTTAAGGACAATCTTTTCTACAAGTATGCAAGGCATAGTCATAGGTCTCAGTGGTTGGATCAACAATTTAGGATGTGTAAGGACTCTTTTTTGATTAGCACTATTATATCAGTGATTGACTTTGTAGAAAACTACACATTGCAACCATAAAACGAGGTACAATCTTAGTATTACAATTCCATTCAGATTGTTATTTTTGTCCACATAACATTTAGACACACACCTGATAGTATAGAGGAGGATCGAAAGATAATTAGAGAGTATCATTTTTATATGCGTGATGATAGATCTCACTCGTCTAAGTATGTCCAACATTGTTCAAGAATTTTTTTGAGTTCTTGTAGGAGCATGATATAGCATTGGGCCGACATCTAATTTGGTCAAATAATTGCATAGGTCAATTCAAGAATGCTCGTATGTTTTATTGGTTGAGTAGAATGCATGTAGAGAGGGGTCTACCTCATATTTGGAGTTTTTTTGAAGCTAGATATGGGAAAGGGGAGCATGATGGAGTAGGTGCATGCATAAAGAGAGCTCTAGTTAAGGAGAAATTAAAGATTTCAAGAGCAAAATTTAGTGATGCACGTTCTATAGTTGATTGGTGTAGTTCAACATTGTCACAGGGAGGGACACTTGATTCAACAGTGCATAGATTCTTTTGGTTTGTTGAGGAGGGTATAGTGGGAGGTAGATTGGATTGTCATACAATCAAAGATTCTTCAAATATGCAGGCACATGGACCATTTGGACACGAGAGTTGGCTTGTTTTTGTTAGAGTTGTATTCAGTGCGAGTGGGATCAGTGTGAGTCAAGTGAGTGGGCGCATACATGGGTACCACAGTATCTAACTCCTTTATCTCAAATAATATCCATGACAAATGACACAATGGAAAGTTCAGTTGATTATGACTTGCTTTCAGATCTACTACAGCTAGGACATATTTTTTCAGTTGTTGCACCGCAGGGGAATGAAGAGAGATTAGACTATTGGTTAGCTCGATGTGTGCAGGTAAAGCATAAGCTAACATAACTGATGGAAGATGATTATGGTCTCATGTATCCTACAGGTTTAGTTGTGGTTGTAGGAACTTGGTTGCGAACATACATGATTAGAAAGAATGGCATACCTGCATTTGAAGACTAGGAGAAACAAAAAACCATTCTCGTGTATTTGCACCTTGTTATAGCAATAAATGTTAAGTTGTTGAAGTATCATGCCAGACCAAAGACAAAAAAACTATGGACACTTAGTAATGTTGATCATGAAGTAATATTGGATACTCTTAAGCAAAGAGATGACCCTTCAGGCACACTTGAATAGCATTTTCAAGAATGGAAGGTAGAATGCTTATGTTCATTATGATTAAGTTCATTAGTGTTCTTTATTTAATATTGCTATTTTATATACTATTGCAATGTAGGTGTCATTAATAGTGATATTTTGTATGCACTTTTATGATTTTTTTGAAATATTGATCATGGACCTGCTGCAACAATAGCCAGCTTTGATCCTTTCGAAGAGGTATGCATCTTTTATAGTTTGCATCACTAGCTCATCATCATTCAGGTTCTTTAGATTAATATAGATACGTTAGTCTAAGCATCTTTTCTATTGTGACAATATAGATTTCTCATTTTCCCACTTTTGCGATATTCCTGGCATGATTGATCATGGACCTGCTACAACAATAGCGAACTCTGATCCTTTTGAAGAGGTATGCATCTTTTATAGTTTGCATCACCAACTCATCATCATTCAGGTTGTTTAGATTAATATAGATATGTTAGTCTAACATCTTTTCTATTGTGACAATATAGATTTCTCATTTTCCCACTTTTGCGATATCCCTGGCATGATTGATCATGGATCTGCTGCAACAATAGCCAACTTTGATCCTTTTGGAGAGGTATGCAACAGTTTACAACAATATAGATTAGTTATTCTAAGCATCTTTTATAGTATGCATTACCATCTCATCATATTTTGTGTCATTTAGAATAATATAGATTGCTTATTCTAAGCTACCTTGATGGTTTGTATAGGTGCTTGTCAATCCAAAACATGAAAATACTACTGTTGTTGAAGATTGTTCCCTAAATGCCTCTAATAGGAAATTTTTTTAAAATTTGAATTCTAAAATTGGAAACAATGTAAAATGGTCATAATTGTGTATGGGCATAATCTATACCTAGTGATGTTTTTTGAAATATGGGTCAAATTTCTTGCATTGTATAAAGGGTATGTTTAAAATGTAAAGGGGCTTGTATTTTGGAAACTCATAGGTTTTGTAAAGGGGTCTATTTTTGTACTTAATCGAGCTACAACCGAATGTTTTCTTCCTGGTTCTTTCTTGTCGGTATATGCTCGTTTGAACCAGGTTTTGTAATATTTCCCATTTATATATAACAAATTATAGTGGTTTGCAACTTTTGCTCCTCAAACCCAATTCTTTAATTCACAAGGGTGACCTCATAGTCACAAACCTATTCCCTTTCATTTTAAAATTCAAAATTCAAACTTTTCACTAAGTGGTGTCACTCACCCACTTTGAGTTGACTAAACACATGTTTGGCATAATTTGATGATATACGCTAGCATTAATAACATACAATATATTCATTATAATCATGAAAACATTCATTTATCTTATAGCATTGGAGCAATTAATAGTGAGACATTTTGATTCAATGCAATAAAAATGAGTAACAAATTTCTAAATACTGCCAAGTCCCTAGATATTCAAGAGCAGATGCAAAGATAAACATTCATACCCTTATCAACCCTTAATTATCCAATACCCCTATCAAACCTTAATTATGTTAGGTTGATTTTGTTTGATTGATTGAATTTTATACATCCTTGTACCTCATTGGTACATTTTTCTATTAGGTTTTGCATTTTTAATGTTAAGATATAGTAAATTATATTCACTTGCAATTTGAAGTGTAAATCTCTTGTATTGTTAGAATGAGTACTTGAATGATCATGAGGTGTTGAGGGAAATATTTTTTTCATTAGTATTCTTTGGAATGCTTTGGATTTTTTGTAATGACATTGAATGCAGAAGGTCATCAATGGGAGTCACACAATTGTTGCCATCAATGAAATTGACCATCTCTCACATGTAATGCTTGGGAGTTACATTGGGAGAAGTAGATCATCTTTCCATAATGTTATGGGTTCCTAATTAGTTGATATGTTCATGGTGGAGGGTTATCTTGAGTGCTATCATAATTACACATTGGGGTGGTTCGTGGTTTTAAACTATCAAGAATGGTTTCGGTGGCAATTAGTTTGGGGAAACCACTTACATGGTTTTATCTTCCCATTTCTTTGTATAAATACTTTATGTAGAAATTTTATTACATGTCTTGACGTTATTTCAAGAGGGGAAGGTGTGGAGAACTGGGTTTTGAAATAAAATGAAGAATTAAAGGTCCAAAAATGGTGGTTTTTTTCACTTGAAAATAGAGTTTTTACCTTAGGGTTTGCAAAAATATTTAAGATACCTAAAGTTTCTTTGTTTTCTAAGAATATTGGGGCCTAAATAAAGGTTTCTAAGGTGGTGGAAAAGTTTGAAAGGTTGTGGAAGTGCTACATCCAATAAACCCTCAAGAATTACCCTAAAAATAAGGGTTTTTTGATTTGACGGTTATAGGTCCGTACAAATGGAATCCAATTGCAGAATATTTGTTTTCTTGGCAATTTATTTGCTTCCCCAAGGTTTTAGGGGTTTGTGTGGTGTTTGAAGGTATGTTGCTTTGCATTTTTGGGCTAATTGAGTAGCCTGTTCAAGGGTGAATGTATAGGAAGTCAATGCTGGTCCAAAGGAGTCTATGTTGTTTCTCATATATTTTGTGTAACTTGGATATGGGTGTTTGAATCATTCATGTGTTCGTCTAGTGTTTTGGAAAATTGTGGAGATATTGGACAAAAACTAGTTTCTCGCTATTACAAGGGTTTAAGGGGGTTAAAGAGGGAAATGTATATTTAGTTGCTTGTCAAGTTTTAAGGGAGTTTTGGATTGTCCAAAGAGGTTAGAATAATCTTGTTAGATGCCTCAAATAGGTAGGTTGCAAAGAGTTTGTGACCGTGCCCTTGTGTCTGCATCAAATTTTCACCTAATTTGACTCGGTCCAATGTAGCTCGGAGTGATTTGGCATATTTGGGTGCAAGAGAGGACCATCCCTAGAGCAAACGTACCCATATAGACATGTTGGAATAGTCTGTTTGGTCGTACAAGTTGCGGAAAGAAAGTTGCACCACTTTGCAACTTTACACTGCTTGTGTCTGACAACTTTTCCCTCCACTAAAAAATTATCACCACAGGAAAACACCTCTGAGATAGCAAGAAACCAAGAGAGGTTTTTGTAGATGGTCTGAAGATGATCCCATAGCCTTAGACGAAGATTCTGTAAGCATCACGGTCTCTGAGAAATAGACCTTCAAAGATTGCTGCCTTTTAGCACTTTGGACTCTTAAGGGAAATCGCCGGTCCAATGTAGCTCGGAGTGATTTGGCATATTTGGGTGCAAGAGAGGACCATCCCTAGTGTAAATGTACCCATCTGAACATGTTGGAATATTCTATTTGCTCGTACGAGTTGCGGAATGAAAGTTGCACCACTTTGCAACTTTACACTGCTTGCATCTAAATTTTCCCTCCACTGAAAAGTCATCACCATAGGAAAACGCCTATGAGATAGCAAAAACCGAGAGAGGTTTTTGTAGATGGTCCCAACACGATGCAATATCCTTGGATGGAGATTCTATAAGCATCACGGTCTCTGAGAAATAGACCTTCAAAGATTGTTGCCTTTTAGCACTTTGGACTCTTAAGGGAAATCACCGGTCTAATGTAGTTGAGTGATTTAGCATATTTGGGTGCAAGAGAGGACCATCCCTAGTAAACATACCCATACAGACGATGGAATATGGTCACGAGTTATAATGAGATTTGCACCACTTGCAACTTTTGCATCTGACAACTTTTTCCTCCTGAAAAGTCATCATCACAGGAAAATGCCTTCGAGATAGCAAAAACCAAGATATAATTTTGTAGATGGTCCCAAAATGATCCCATAGCCTTGGACGGAGAGTCTGTAAGCATCACGGTCTCCGAGAAATAGACCTTCAAAGATTGTTGCCTTTTAGCACTTTGGACTCTTAAGGGAAATCATTGGTCCAATGTAGCTCAGAGTGATTCGGCGTATTTGGGTGCAAGAGAGGACCATCCATAGTGTAAACATACCCATCTGAACATGTTGGAATAGTCCGTTTAGTTGTACGAGTTGTAGAATGAAAGTTCCACCACTTTGCAACTTTACACTGCTTTCATCTGACAACTTTTCCCTCCACTAAAAAGTCATCACCATAGGAAAATGCCTCCAAGATAGCAAAAACTGAGAGAGGTTTTTGTAGATGGTCCCAACACGATGCCATAGCCTTGGACGGAGAGTCTGTAAGCATCACGATCTTTGAGAAATAGCCCTTCAAAGATTGCTACCTTTTAGCACTTTGGACTCTTAAGGGAAACTAGTGGGCAACATAGTTAACTTCTTCACAAACTTGGTTTGAAGTAATTTCATTCTTTTTTGTGCATTTAAAATGGATTTTTAAGCCTTCCACCTTAAAAGTGACCTCTAAATAACTTCAAACACCTTAACTACCTCATTCTTATTCATTTATTTTGCAAACAAGCATTTTCATTCCAAGAGGCTTAGCTTTGATTTTTGCTTGTTGTATTGAATGTAGACCGTGACACAACTTTATTTTTTCTAAAATTGTTCAACATCATTGAACTAAGAATTTATCACACATCTGCGGAGAAACAAAGGAGTACCACAAACTAAAACACATTACACTTCGGTTCTCACTGATTTGATGTACTCTTCAACATTTATAAGAAACCTCTAAATCACTTCAAAAACCTTAAATACCCTAAAATCAACCCTAAAACTAACCTCTAAATCACTTCAAACACCTTAAATACCTCATTCTTGTTCATTTTTTTTGCAAACAAGAATTTTCATTCCAAGAGGCTGAGCTTTCATTTTTGCTTTTAAAGAAAAATCTTCCTATGCCACTGTTACATTGCACAGGTAAACCAAGCTTTGTATTGTCTAGACCTATATTAAGCTACCACTCTCAAGACTAATGTAACAATGATACAAAATAATTCTTTGAGTTTGAAAGATGGGTCACTTTCCTACTTTGGGTGGGATTTCATACTCTCTAATACTATCATGCATTTCTTTCATTCCTTGTGCCTCCACCTCCCACTTCCTTCTCTTGTGGGCCTTTGAAATTTTTCCTTTCCATTCACATAACACCCTAATACCTTGACCACCACTTCTCAAACCATACGTTCCTCTTTGTATCTTTGGGCCTTTTGATGATGTCTTACGTTTGTAAAAGAGCTCATGGGGTATCCTAATCCTCAAACCCCTAGATCCCCATTGTCTTGTGTCCTAACACCCAAGAATCCTATCGCCTGAACCCTTGATGTTAGACCTTGGGATAATTATTTGCTTGAACTTAAAGTAATCATTTCCCTAGATCTCCACACTCAAGCATGCACTTTCACAAAACCTCACCATTTGAATGGACTCCACCCATGACCACGACTAACCAAGAATGCAATTAATGAGCCCAAATTTGAATGTGAGAAAATGGAAAGAAACTTTGGACCCATGTTAGGCCTTCAACCTCTATATAAGGAATACAACTTCATTAGTTTGGATAATCTTTGGACATCATCTCAACAAATCCAAAATTGCAAAGTTGGACACGTGTTCACTTGTTGAATCTAAGGACAAAAACCCTCAGGTTATGGAGATTTTTTGACAAAACCCCATTGGTTTCCTAGAGTTTGGAGGATGAAACTTGTTTGGATTTGTGAGGGAAATTTCACACAAAGGTTGCATCTGTATGCCAAGCATAGTGGATTTCAACATTTAGGCATTTCAGCATCCCAATATTTTTCTAATTTTTTTTAATCATTGTAATCTTGGTTATGAGCAAACAATTGAAGCAAAAAAATTGTAATCATGAAGTGAGTTATTTGAATTAAATACTCTATTCTAACCAACTTATATGTGTAGATCTATTTATTATATGTGAATGTTTTAGATCTAAATATCTTGTTCAAATGTTTTGGCTAATTTTCATTGAATTATTCTAGATCTAAGAAATTTGTATGAATAATTTAGTTAAGGATCATTGCATTTATCATTGAGCCTATGGTCAAATGTTCTCATCCTATGACATAAGTCTTGAATTGCTTTAATCAGTTCTGACAAGTTAGACTTAAAATTAGTGACCAATGACAGACTAATCAACTTTATCTTCACATTCTGCAAATACTTGTAAAGTGTTTCCTAGTTTATGAACTTCTTGTTGTTCTATATAAAGTCAAAACATTAATGCAATGGCATTATATTAACAAATAAGAATAGATTCTTTTGTTTAACCAATTCCTTCTAGACTCTCTTCACAAAGATAACCAATCCAAATGTTAAAGTCCTTGATAAATCCTCACTTTTTCATGCACTGAGAACATAAATTGTTGACAGATGCAACAAATCCTCAAGTCTACTAAAAGCTTTCTTAGACCCATACATAAAATGTTCCAAAGTTGATATCAACTAAGGTGGTAGAAAATAAAAAGCTTGACAAGGCCAATTGTGTTTAAATAATTTACTCCTTTGGATATAGAAATCTACCAGCTTTCATTGAGAATAAAATTCTATGGGCATATCCCTTCCTGAGTTAGAGATTGAGAACAAATTTTACCTAAACAGTATTATTCTCTCTACTATTACACCTTATTTAAGTACACTTATCCTTTACTCACATCAAAAGAAATAGTGTTTGTGGTGTATAATTTTGATGGTTGTCATGACCTCTTGCTTGGGAGGGCTGTAACTCCCCCATTTATTTAGACAACCAGATGTATGTTTGTTGACAATATCAAATAAAACCTCCAGCCAGGGTCTGCTAGTGTAGGGAGAAGCAATGCATGAACTTTTCTTTTTGATTTGGGATAAATGTGATTAGGACAGGGCCTAATAGGGTTCTATCAAAGCCCAAGAGAGAGATATGTTGAGGAAGAAAATAGAGAAACTATAGTGAAAATGTGCATTAGCATGTCTCATTTTATTTATAGAAGAAAGTACAGTGCACAACAATCAAGCAAAAGCTAAAATCAATCTATGAAATAAATTACTCATTATCAAAACTAACCTTCAAATTAAAGAAGAATTTTTAAGAAGCTATATTTTCATATAACTTCTTCAAATGTATTTAAATTATTGTACAAGGAACATAAAATATTAGAGATGCACTTTCCAAGCAATGTTGTTTTCCTATCGGTTTATGTAAAACATAATTATTGTGGGGATTCTACTTAAGATTCAATTAATCAAGGAAATCAGAAATGTTTTGGAGTTTTGTTCTACCAATGCAATTATTTTCTATACTAGCCATTATGGAGAAGCGGTTTATACAAATTTTCTTTGTGAAAAATACATTGTGATTAAATTATTTGTTTAAAAGTTATGTCTTGCTTTTTATTTTCTAAAAGAATCCATATTTAGATGGTGTTGCAGTCAGATAAACATCTATTTTTCACAGAGCTCACAACTTTTAATAGTATTCTTTTCCTAAATTTCTAGGTCAAAGTGCATGATGATGTCATTTCATGCCTGCAAATAATTGAATCTTCTAGTCAACAAATGGTCACAACATCTTGGGATGGAATGATTAAAATATGGAACATTGATGAAGGCAGAGGTAGTTGGGCAACAACTTTTGGCTCATCTAAGAAGACACAAAGTGCTAGTAAGTATATGAAGAATGGTCATATGATATATTATTAGTATTCATATGGGAGTCTAGCCATATTAATTTTTTGAAAAAGGTGAATTTATGTTATATAAAAAAATTGATGGTTACAAATGGACCACCAAATTTACTAAGGCATGGGAAAGTTGACAAAGAAGAAAATTAGATGGTGTAGGGTTAATCATATGAGTATCTAGTTGTTACTTATGCAATGTGAAATAATGCTTTGAGTTTGAAAGATGTGCAATGCAATGTAATCAACAATATGAATATAAACTACATAATATTTAACCATTCTTTTTATGATATTGTACATTGATATTTAACCATTGCTCACTTGATTAAATTTTCAAAGAGTTTAATCATGCACATGAGGAGGAAATTAAATTTTGATTGTCAACTTCTATATATATCAAATTATCCAATAATCAAGTGTATATCCATATACAAAAATGGCATCAACGCCAACTCAAACAAAGTTCTACAATATGTGGCATATGCCATCTCGGTATCTATTCAAAATTTACATGCCAAAATGTCTATCTCATCCTAAACTATTGGTGGATCATCAAAATGGAGCCTCTTTGAAGAACTCATTGGCTCTGAAGGTAGCTACACAAGAAAAATTCAAACCACAATTGAGATTAGTTATACTATATAATTTAAAATTGAATAATTAACATAAAAATCAATACACATCAAATTATAATTGAACTCTAAAATTGAAATCTTGATTACATGAAATATGCGTCTCTTTGAAGGGTCAGGAGTCCTAGAATATACCCCTCTCAAAGAACTAACCAAACCAGCTTTTGTAATGTCAATCTATATATGTGAACAAAAATATGAAATTGATCCAAGTTAGCATAGAATTGTCAGTAATAGGAACATATTTACCAAGCACAAAAAAAAAAACACATACCTCTTTAGGTTGATCTTTTTCTGTATCTCCTTGAGGTGTTTCAACACCTCCTCCTTTAGGTGTTCGAATACCTACTCCTTCGGGTGTTGTGGCACTTATCAACAATGATGTATAGCTCACAACTGCCTGTACATAAAAATGACAAGTACATATGAAACTATGAATCTATGTCAATGTATGCATAATCAATAAAAGATCTTATAAATTTTAATTCAATCAAACTTGAGTTCAATTACCTTTCCCTTATCTACCACTATGCCTCCGTAGTCTAGAAAGCATCGCACCTCGCTCGCACTAGGTGTTTCCTACAAGAAGAGAGTAAGATAAACATATAAGTTAATATATAATTTCATTAGTGACAATTCAAATGACAAGCAAATATATAGTAAAAAAATGTAAATGAGTGAGTGCAAAAATATATACTGTGTGCGTGTTGAGGCCAATTGAAATTGCCCTAAGGGTGCTATTAGTCACCTGTGTGAGCTCCTCCTCAGACATTAACTGTTAAATAGACCATGTAAATAAATATTAGTACTTGATACTATCTCTTATTAATATTCATTTTTTTAAAAATGCAAGTTATGAGTTTACACCTTAAATGTTACCTGTGTAACTACTCCAATGTCCATCTCTCTAGCAAGAGAGGACTCTGTAGGGTGTGCTCCACTCCTCTGCATGTGATCTGCTATAATCTCCACATCCTGGATGTCATAATCAAAAGTGTCTAATGGATGCTCAAGGGGCTGTACAATAGGACCCAAGCATATTTGTTGGCACGTATTGCAAATATGTGGCACACAAATATATGGACCTGAGGAGGATGATGCAACAGTACTAGATCCATCACCAAGATCACCAGACTGTGGCTGAGCTACTGAAGAAGCATGGAAAACAAAAAGACCACTCAAAGAGTGAATGGCCTTGATAGTTTGTTTGGCTACATCCTCCGTAATATCTGGATGTTGCACTGGAGGTGGTGAAGGAAGGGGAGGATGAGGAACATGTGGGCGCCTAACTACTCTAGTTGCCCCTGACCTATCTTGAGGCATACCTCTACCAATGCCCTGGAAGGGTTTAATGTCAAAGTAATTGACATGATGCCCTAACAAAAACTCAGCATATAATTTTTTAATAAAGTAAAAAGGTACATCAAGATTATTTTTTGGTGGTTTATCAAAAACCATACACCAACGATCCCAAAAGTTATCTACTATGCCCCTATGCCTGCACCATTTTATAGAAAGTTTTGGTTTGTTAACATTAACTAGCAAACTAGTGTTGGGGTTAATAAATAAAGAGGCTATCTGGGATTTTGTTATTTGGAGATCTTTCACATCATCATAAGATAATCCACATGCATAAAATTCCTTCATGGTTTCTCACCACGAATAAAAGGCATTATGTTGGGTGGAGAGGGTTTCTACATTTGTAATTATTCCTGTCAATGTGTTTGACATATGGGATAATCGAGGGATTTTCTTATAAACATCACAAATGCCCCTGAATTGGTCCAATTTTTCATGAATTAAGTCTTCAATTGATGGCTGTGGAGGTGGTGGAGCATTTGGCATTTCTTCATTTTGATTCTCAGCTAGTGAATTTTCATTCTCAACTGGTGGAATTTGTGCATTCTCATTTTCGGCAGCCATAATGCCTAATTAAAGTTAAAAAATAATTAATCTAACATTAGACAATATAAATGAAACACTATTTTTAAATCAAAATCCATTAAAAACATTCATTTTTTAATCGAAATCCATTCTGAAGTCAATTGTTTCATAAAAATTCAATCAAAAAACCTATTTTGAAAAAAAAATCCACAAAAAACATTCAATTTTTTATCAAAATCAATTCTAAATTCAATTTTTTCATAAAAATTCAATCAAAACCCTATTGTGAAAAAAATCCACAAAAAACATTCATTTTTTTATCAAAATCTATTCTAAACTCAATTTTTTCATAAAAAATCAATCAAAAAGCCTATTTTAAAAAAAATCCACAAAAAACCATATGAAATTATTCAAATCTAAATCAAAATTGAATCAAATCAAATAAAAATAAAAAAAATTACCTTTTCAAATCGAATTTAGCCCAAATCAGATATCTGTTAAGCAAAGAATGGATGCACTGTGCCCCCGCGGGTTCTTCACTGCCAAATGACTTCAAAACAACGACAAACATTTTTTATATATGCTTTTTTTAAATTGGATATCCGATTCAAATTGGATATCTGATTTGGATCAGATATCCGATTTGTAAAACTAGGTTTGGTGTTTGGTATGGTGACACCCAAGCCTAAAAAAAGTCAACACATTCTTTTCATGTTTTTCAATTGATGAAAGACATGTTTTTTTCCTCATTGCCACTTTTTGGCCCACCATTATCCTGCACATACCCATTCTTCAAAATCATTAATACATGCGGTAGCTTTCCCATGTATGATATCATAGTTTATTAAGGCTCTTATGTCAGCTCCCAATTCATTATAGTCCTACCACGTATGATGCCAATTTTGTTTAACCCCCTCATTCGCAAAAAAATCAACGATGCTATTAGCCTCCCTATAGACATGGGATATTTTGACATTATCAAAGTTGGATAAAATAGCTTTAGCTTCCTCTATCCAACATTTTATGGTCCATGAGGGTGGGGACTTACCTAGGAGACAAAGAATAATATTTTTGGAGTCACCCTCGATCCATATATTTTTAAAGTTTAATCTTTTAGCAAGGTCAATAACCTGGTAAGCTCCAATAGCTTTAGGCAAATGATTAGATTGCATGACCAAGGAGATAGCCATAGCTTCCACAAACTTACCATTATAATCTCTAATCACACCTCGACTTCCATCCGAACCTGGGTTTCCCTTAGCCGCCCCATCAAAATTAGCCTTTATCTAATCCCTAGGTGGGTGACTCTAGCTAACCCCTTCATGGTTTTTTTTGTTGGTATTGAGGCCTTAGATATATAATTTTTAATATTCCAATCTTTATCCATCTTGAGGTCATATTATGAGCAAACCACCACTTCCATCTTAGTCTCATAAACAATGTTGACTGGAGCCTCCTTGTCCCTAAAGACCCTATTATTGCGCTCCTTCCACACACCCCAGGCTAAATAAGGGAAGATAAAAGACAAAAGTCTACAGATAGTTAAATTCTGGTGGGCATTCCAATGAGTAAAAAGTTCTTCAATAGTGCTAGGAAACACCCACGAGATGTTCCAAAGAGAGAAATTTGTCCCAAATAGCAGCCATGAATGGATAGTGGAGGAATAAATGGTTAGCAGATTTTGCTTCTTCCTTACACAAGTAGCACCGGTTCGAGATCTGGATGCCATGCTTGTAGAGGTTATCAACCATGAGCACTTTATTCTAAAGAAGAATTTGAACGAATATGTTAACCTTAGGGTCAAGTGTTTAATCCAAACTTTAGCCCAAAAGGGGTCGGGGGCAAGAGACAAAGATAACAAAGAGATAGCCGAAGAAACTAAATAGCTTCTTGAGGGGTTATCCATCCAAACTAAAAGATCATCCTACTGGCTCAACCCCATTCTGACAGCCAACAGAGAGGATTGAATCAGAGCAAGGTCCATGCTAATCTGGCACAAATTCACCCAATTCCTGTTTCTCCAATAGTCCCTAACATGAGATCCAAAAGTAGGCTTGCAGATCTCAGCCCACCCATTAAAGCTTTGGGAAGAGATTAAAGGATCCTTTATTAGCCATCTATCTTCCTAGAACCTAGCTTGTTTCCCATTTCTTATGCTCCATGTCCAACTCCCTTATCAATAATGTATCTTCCTCTGATCATATCATTCCTGAAAGCTGAACCACAGAGAATATTTGGAGAGATAAGCAGAGTTTTGAGAGATCCAATATTTTCCATATATTTTCTCTTTAAAATTTCGTTCCACTCTCCTTTAGATGAGAAAGCTCTCCAAATTTTCTTAGCAAGAAGAGTCCTATTCATCATTTTGATCCTTCTAATACCTAGACCACACAGATTTTTGGTCTACACACATAATCCCAACCAATAAGATGCATTCTTTTCCTTTGTTCAACACCCGACCAAAGAAAGTGTATTTGGATTTTTTCAATAGCATCCACATATTTAGTAGGTATTTAAAAAAGACTTAAAGCATAAATTGGAAGGTTCTAAAGAGTAGCTTTGAGAAGCTAAATCTTACTAGTTTGACTGAGAAGAGCTCCTTTCCATCTAGCAAGATTTTTGCTAAACCTATCCACCAAAGCACTCCAAAAGGAATCAGGAGGCTTAAGGCCTAAAGGCAAGCCGAGATAAATAGAGGGTAAAGATTCAATTCTACATCCCATGATTCTAGTAATCTTATTCTGTCTAGGCTATGGGGTGTTGAAGAAGAATAAGGAGCTTTTTTGTTTGTTAACCATCTGACGAGATGCCATCTCATAATCATCCAAAATATTTTAAAAATTCCTTGCTTTAGCCACTATGTATCTCCCCATCAAAATGGTGTCATCCACAAACTGTTGGTGAGAGTAGACCAAGTTACTGGATGAGGGCCTCAAACCCACTAAAGATCCCTGGTCAACCATTCTTTTCAGGTTCCTCCCAAGGCATTTTTCCATAATAGTAAATAAAATAAGGGAAATGGGATCTCACTGCCTTAAGCCTCTAGAATTTTTAAAGAAGTGTGAAGGAGATCCATTTACCATAATAGCTATAGAAGTAGTAGAAATTATTTGACCAACCATTTGGAGGACTCTATTGCTAAAACCAAATGCCTTCATAATTTTTAGTAAAAATGCCTAGTCAACAGAATCATAGGCTTTTGAAATGTCCAATTTAAGAAGGAAACCTTTAGTCTTTGACTCCATGAGAGAATGAACATTTTCATGAACAATAATAATTGAATCAAGAATTTTCCTTCTAGGAATGAAGCCATTCTGCTGAGGAGAAATCATGGAAGGCAAAATAATCAGAAGCCTCAAACTCAAAACTTTAGAGATAATTTTATAAAAGGAATTGCATAGGCTTATAGGTCTGAAAGCTTCAAATTCCATAGCTCTAGGGCATTTAGGGATGAGGACCAAGAAAGTAGCATTTATTTCTTTTAGGAGACTCCTTGAGCCAAATAACTCCTTATCAACATTCATCACATCCTCCTCAACAATCTCCCAGAACCACTGAAAAAAGAACATAGGAAACCCATCCAATCTTGGAGCATTATTTCCTTCAAAGGAGAAGACAACTTTCTTGATTTCTTCCATGGACAGAATAGCATATAGCATTTTGTTATCCTCATCTTTAACTATATTAGGGATAGCCTCTGAAAGAAAATCTTGCATTGCATGATTAACTACATCACTCGCTAAAAGAAGATTACTAAAGAAAAGGATGACTTGTCTTCTTATGTCATCAAATTTCTCCAAACAGACTCCATTAGACTCGATGTGAGTGATCCTATCAGCAGCCTTGTGTTTTAGTGTAGACATGTGAAAATATCTAGTATTCTTATCTCCCTCTAAAAGCCACAGAGCCCTAGATCTCTATCTTCAAAACTCCTCTTTGGATATTATATCATGTAACTTCACTAATAACTAATTTTATTTCATCCTGTTATCAACAATGTATCCCTCAAGTTGTATTTTATCATGAATCTCCTTCAATTGAAATTGTAATTCCATCTTGATACCAAAGATGTTACCAAAATTCTCTTTATTCCATCTTCTAATCTTATTTTTGACTTTCCCCCAGCTTCTTAGCAACCCTAAACATAGCAGTCCCTTCAACAGATATGTTCCACCACCTCTTCACCTCCTCAAGGAGCTGAGGGTGGGAAAGTCACATTTGTTCAAATCTAAAGGGGAAATTCCTCTTAGCCTCAATAGGATCCTCCACAAAACTAATCAGATAGTGATTAGAGCCCATCCTTGGGAGGGCTTTTAAAGAACAAAAATATTTTAAAAACCATTGACCAGAAATTAAAGTTCTATCTAATCTTACTTGAATCAAATCCTTACCAACATGACGATTTGACCAAGTATAAGAGGCTCCTTGCAACTCAAGATCGCTCAGCGCCTGATTATTAATGAAATCCAGAAGATCCATTCTACTTTCCAAGTTCACCTATGATCCCAAAAATTCTCATTTTCCTAAAGAGGGGTATTGCAATCTCCCATAACAACCCAACTATCATTACTAAAAATCCTCTTGAAAGCAGCTAGCTCTTGCTAAAAGGTCTTTCTAGCTCCTTTCCCATTTGGAGCATAGATATTGGATTGGATCCAGCTCAAATTATCTCTAATATGAGTAAATTTGGTAGCCACATGATTCAAGCTCTCCAGCAGAGGTTCCCTTTTGTTAAAGTTTAGATTCCAAAAGGTTACTATTCCTCTAGAGGCACCTTCATAACTATTAGCTTGCAGTCCACAAAACTTAAAATTTTTAATCTTTTCCACTTTCTCTTTAAGAATTTTGGATTTTTGAACAAGTAAAATATTTGGTTTATGATCCCTAACAAAATTGTGCAACACATCCTGCTTATGGAGGCTATTCAACCCCCTTATATTCTGAGACATTATTTTCATAGTTTTCCAGGGGATTGAATTTTGCAAATCTCAAGAATGGTTTTCTGAATTCCATCTGCTATATCATTAAGGATTTCTTGCTCCCTGAGACATCCTATAGATCTCCTTCCTTGACTATTCTTTGTTGGCCCGCAAGTTGCCTTCAGTCTAGTTCTAGATGAGACACCTTTCAGTGTATTCATTTGTTTTTTTTTCTTCTTCTTCTTCCTAGTATAATAGGTGAAATCATCTCTATCAATTTCTTCTTGACTTTCATTATCTTTTCTTGACTCCCACTCCTTATCTCAGAGCCCCTTTTCACTCAAAGGAAGGGTGTCCATTTGACTATTGTTAAACTAGGTCAAATTCTTGTTCGAGTTTACTTGAGACTGACTCAAGTCCTTAAAGGTATCCTTAACAATTTCCTAAGAATATGTTGACTCCGGATCTTGAACTGACTCCTGACTAGAAAGGCATCTTCCTCCAAAAACCAAGGTTATGAAGGGAACCCCAATCTCTAGCGACGAGTTGGCTTCATTTTTCAAAAGACTAGAGCCCTAACTTGAAATATCCTCCAGGCCAATCTCACCATCCTCCTTCCCTTCTATTTCATTCTCAGACATATTAACTAGAAGCTCCTGATTCTCATGACCAAACTGCCCATTTTTGAGCCAGCCTCTCCTACCACTTTACCAGCAACAACCTCTATCTTATTGTTAGGAGGCACAACAAGTCCCAAATCAACCTAAATGCCCCCATCTTCCAAATTTTTGGGCATTTCCTTAAGGACCTCTGACGACTTCCCCTCCAAATCTTCAATAATATCTCCTTTAGCCTCTTTTCCTTCCCCTTCAGGTTTCTTTTTCCACACTATTTTTGGTTTGGGCTACAATTTCTCTTTCATAGTGTTAGCATTGAGTGGGCATTTCTTTGCCTTGTGCCTTGATTTTCTACATTTCAAGCAGGCAAAAGGAATCGATTCAAACTCAATAGCTTGAACCCATGTACCCAGCTTTGATTGAATTTCATTTAATGACAGTAGGTTAGCATTCTATGACACACCCACACATATTCTAGAAAACACTAGTAATTTCCTAGTCGTCGTCATCAGATCCATTGACAAAAGCTCACCATAGTCAAACCACTGAAGATATCCTCATTCCAATATTCCATTGGGATTCCAGGGAGTCTAACCCACACTAGGATGTTTTCAAATATGGAATCTAAGAGGTCCAAATTTGAGGTTCATTTCTTATGAGCCAAGGATGACTTGCCAATAACCCAGGGTCCACCACTCCTTACAACCATAATACCTTCCTTGCATGTAAACTCAAAAGAAAAGTATCCCTTAGGAAGAGCAAAAGCAATAACCAGTCCATTGGTTCTCCATTTTCTTTTAACAAAATCCCTCACAATTTCAATATTTGGTCTAGGGGCCATAATGCTTCCTACCAGCACTCTAGCCATTAAAGAAATATTGTGATCAATGAGCGAGTCTAGGACAGAGGTGGAAAACTTACCCTTTTCTAACTCAAAAATGTTGGAGACTAGAGGGAACACAGATTTACCATTAGGTTTGACACCAAATAGAGACAACCAAGGTTTTAGTTTAGCCCCTTCCCCTCCAGCGGCCCCCACCACTTTTTTGGCTTTTTTAGCCTCCTTTCCTTTAGTGCCCCCAACAGTTGTAACATTGGGGTCATCTTTTCCCCTCGGGTCCACCTGAATGTTTTTTTTGGGGTCATTCTCTTCTGATTCCTCCTTAACTTCTTTGCCACTCAAAAGTTGTGCTAAATCCACTTGCGCATCCTCAGATCCTGCTCTATGACGACCTGCTCCATTGCTTGAAGATTCAAAATTCTACTTCTCCCGCCCTCGTCTGACGGGTTTAGTGTTCATAGTAGTTGTTCATCAAAAATTTGATCACTAAGCAACTAAAATCAGTAATAAATATCCCTTGGTGAAAGCCTTCAACATAAATTGTAAGATAATATGCCCATACTTGAAATAATCATTGTGGAAAGTGGATTCTTTAGCTACATGATTGATACAAATTATTCATCAAAGGTAAATAATATAATGATACTGCAAAAAAAGATAGAGGATTTTTGAGAATTCTTTGTCAACACCACCAACATGTAATAGACTTGAAATCTCTAGTGTGTACAT
Source organism: Sequoia sempervirens (assembly GCA_007258455.2). NCBI lineage: Eukaryota > Viridiplantae > Streptophyta > Pinopsida > Cupressales > Cupressaceae > Sequoia > Sequoia sempervirens. The sequence goes on along the minus strand of VDFB02047144.1, from coordinate 4,828,673 downwards.
TCTACCTTTTCTTCCACTTTCCCATTCTCTAGGAATTGTGGTCATCATCATATTTTCTTTGATAGGTATCTATAACCTATTTGAAAGATTTCATTTCAAAAGAAAGAGAGAATTTTTGTAAAGGTTATAAAATATACTTGTACACCTACCATTTATATTTCAATGAAAGTTTCCAAGGCCTTCCAATCAACCCATTTTGTGAATATCTTATAACTTTAATAATCTATAAGACCACATTTATTTAAAGTGCTTCTGTAAAAAGACAAATAATTTTCAAAAGCACCATGTTGCTCATATCATGTCTACAAGGTCACTTGCAAATACCACATCTCACCCACACCACCTACAAACATACACACACACACATGCTTACTCTTGGTGGGTTCCTTCTCATCGAGTGAAAATTGATTTTCTTGGGGGAGCTACCAAGTTGTGTTCACTCCTTGCCTCTCCTCTATAGGTTATCTCCCCTCTCCTCTCCTCTGACAAATATCTTCTATAATTTAAGCTTTTTGGAGGTCTATAACCTATTCAAAAGCTTTACTTTTAGCAAAGTTATAGAGGAAGCTAACAAAGGTTGTGGGGTTTGGATTTTACACCTACCAATTATATTTTCTTCAAATTTTCTAAACCTTTTTTGATGAAATTTTTCTCTCCTTTTTATTTACAGGACATCCATACTCTTCACATGGTTCCAATACCTTATTAATGGCATGGCACCACCTTAATTATTTATTTCCATACTCCTACACCATTATATTCCCACCAACTTTTTTTTAATCTATTTAGTTATCCCCATTGTGGCACCCATGCCCATGCTTTAACTTTCTCCTTCATCCTCTTCTTTTTTTAAAGTAATTTAATTTATTCTATTTATTTTCCTATCTTAAAATGAGGGATGTGACAATTATTTATTTCTTGTTTATGATTGTGTTTAGATGGCTCATGTAGTAAATAAGGGGTACCTTATTATACAAGTGTATGAATTATTTCTATTGGTATAGGGGACTCATGAGTGATTATCTAAAAGTTTCCATAGGTACATGGAAAAATGAGAGGAAACCACATGTCTCCAAGTGGAATGTTTGTGTTGGGCCTAATGAGTTTACTTGGTGTAGTTCATATTTCTCAAAGGTTGCTTTATTATCAATAGAGGGAGCAACATATTTTATTTTCATTAGCTACAAGCGATAAACCCATTATAGGGGCTACAAAATGAGTTTTATTTACCTACATTTTGATCTCACTACAGTCAAAGGTATTCATTGATCTTGTGAGGCTTAGTCATAGTGATTGTGAACCGTTAATATACACTGGAAATTTAAAAGAGTTAGCCAACATTTTATACTCATTGTTATTTAAATAAATAAAATGTTATACATTAGGGTTTATATACACAAACAAATAATATAAAAATATAATTTATGGGTGGGTAGATGAAGATTCTAATGGAATTTGCAACCCAATAGATAAGTGGATATTTGGGTTGTTCAACCAATGGCATGCCAATTATCTATAGGGTAAGATCTAATCTTGTAGTGACATGTGCAATATGTTGGGGAATAATGAGTTTGTTATTTGTCACATACAGGTTGTGTTTAGGGAGGAGCTAATGAATTAAATTAAGAACAAGAGAAGTATCTATACCTTATGATTTTATACCTTATTTGTTTTAATGATCAAATAATCAAATAGTAAAATGCCATACACACATAAAAATGATAACTAGATGTCCTATATTTATTGGCCAAAAATTTCCTTTGATTATTCAATTGGATGTTGTTTAAGAAAATAGTTTGTTAGGCATGTGGTATGTCATTATGGAGCATTTGTGACCTAAAATCATATAATAAAAGAAATAATTTAATTACATAAACTTTTACATTGATTTATGTATGTTTGTGTGTCATAAGGAAATTCTTAAAAAAATGTATTATAATCAAAACAAAAATCCAAGTGTTTTATGTGAGCAAATTGGCTAAGGTTGTAGAATTCATATGGAGTACTCATGCCCCCCTACTATCTTTTTCATTTCAGGCATTTTTAATTTTTACACAATTTACTTTATTACCAATTGAAAAATCTATTAAATAAATAAATTTGAAATTCTCTTACAAATTACACAAAAAATAAAAACACTATAAAAAATGACAAATAAGTGTGAGAAACTTGTTTAAAGCCTATTAATTAATTTCATTAAACCTCCTTAATTAGGATTTCATCACAATGACTAACATTAACATAATTGAGCTAAATCATGGGCCATTAATCTAACATTATTTAAGAAAGCTATAATAGTTATAGGCTTCCTTATTGAAGGTTTTATTTAGTTGTCTTTTATCCACTAGATAAGATGTCCTCATGGTTGATCATCTATCAATCAACAAAACTCTTCCTATAGGCTAATAAATAACCCCCGTCAACAAATATCTATAATTAAAGTACTAAAAATTATTTTAAAAATATAAGCTTACAATTGATGTTAATATGTGATAACATTTTCATAGAACTTTAATTTTAAAAAACAAGAAAGCGTACCAGATGCATTCTCTACAGATGTTTTAGTTTCAATGAGGAGCATGTAGCCCATGCAGCTTCTGAACTTATTTCTTATCTCATAATCATAACCAGAAACACTTATCCAGCCATCCAAGAGATGTGTTTTGTCCCATCTACCTAAAACTTCTTTCTCCTTAATACTTCCCAGCGCAGTTTTGGCTTCTTCAAAAGTTGCCAAACACCATCCATTTGGAGTATTGTGATAAGTCTTATCAAGCTTCTTGAAATTCCTTACTTTCTCCATTTCGACCTCTAATTCAAACAACCGTTTACCGGAGCACAACCACCTTAAATCTCAAGACTGAAGTTGTAGAAGAAAACATATATACAGTTAAATCCATCCAAAGAAACAGAAACCCAGATTTCTTATATAACAAGATCATCTGCCTCGTTTGAACTATTTTAATATGAATGAAAATAATGGAAACAACTCAACTACATCGTACGTCATGTACTAACCTAAAGTAATTTCTACAACAGTAACATCTGTGAGAGCGGAGCTAATATTTCATCTACAGAAGCCCACTGCCTCACACGCACGGCTGCGAGTATGATGATTTCAAGTGAGAGAAAAATGTTGGGAAACCATCGACTGATTTCAACCATTACTCTCAAAATCAGAAACAGTGAGTTGCCTGATTGGAAGGGCTTGCATGGATTAAGACAATCCCCCCAGACACATATCTCTGATTACCAGGATCCCGATCTTCCCGCTCGATAGGGTTGGTTTGGCACTGCAATCTTTTCGACCAGGCTACGCCAATAGGTGCTCCTTTTTAAGATATAACGAGCTCTCGTACATGCACGGCTGAGAATCGATGGTTACAAGTGCGAGATAAGAATTGAAAAAAAATAGAGCTGATCTCAACCATTAATGCCGAAATCAGAAACAACGAGTTACCTTTTGAGGAGGTAGCAAGCTCCCGTACATGCACGGCTGAGAATCAATGGTTTCTAGTGCGAGGTAAGTGTAGAGAAAGCATAGAATTGATCTCAGCCATTAATGTCAAAATCAGAGAGTTTTAGTTGCCTATTACGCATCGAGGTTTAGTACACTCATGGCTGAGAACTGAGGTTTCAAGTGTGAGATTCGCAGCGGATAATAGAAACAATTGCCTAACCAAGAATTGTACAAATGCAGACTTCTGAATTAAAAAATACCAAGAAAAGTACAAATGCAGACTTCAAGAAAAGTACAAATGATTACTTCTAGATTAAAAAATTAGCATCTACCTTTTAAACCATTTTTCTTTTAGGGGAAAGGACCCACTTACCACCCCCATTGAATTACCGCCACCTCCATTCTCACTTAACCCCCCAAAAAAAAATTCACTTTAATCCATTAAAAAACTTTATGTTATTGAATAAATAATTACAAAAATACCAATAACCGCTCATTAAGTGCTAAAGTGAATGATTTAAGTGGATTTTAAGTGCTAAAATAACTCTAATTGATTGAAATTATACCGGGCGGCTACTGGGATAGCCCTCTAAAAGGTGACTTTTTGACCTCCGCACGCATATCCAATGCTCCCACACTCGATCGAATTGCCCAGAAGCCGAAACCTTAGTTATAAGCACTTAACTCATGAGCGAAAAAAACCCATAATTTTTTTTTCAATTCGATGTACGGTTTGAATTCTATAGTTGCGCGAAGTTAGCCCTGGCGGATACTGGGTCTTCTCCCCTAATGTTGCTTGTGGATTTCCCATCCCAAGGCACCTGCGGCAATGCTTCAATCCAAAGGAAATTGAATGGACATCCATGGATATCCATTGATTATATGCAAGCAAATGTGTGTTTGTTTGCGCCTTTTTGTCACTACATCTGAGCTCCATTCGTGTCGTTTGACATCACCGTCGTAATTCCAACTACAAAAACAGACACAAAAAAGCTTTTAAATCTCGTAGAGAAAGAATTGGGTTGGTGCCTATGCAGAACGTTATCTAGAGACAAACATTGGCTTCCGAATGTGTGTTCCACGTTTGAGGAACCTATTGGTAAAGCAACTATCCGAAGGGAATATGCCACGAAAGATGCTCAGTTGTTTTACAAGTGGTCGTTGGCTCGAGATCCTACAGGCATAGGTAAATGCTATGCATTTAAAATACATTCTAAATTGTTTAACAGGGATATCATTGTCTCTATCTTTGAATAAATCAAAGGTTAGAATTATTCAATGCAAAGCAAATTTTTTTTTTTGATGAATAGGCAAGTATCTATATTAATTAAATATAACCATACATATTCACAAAAAAAGGGCAGGTGGTAGAGAGGCACACCCTGAGAGTCACACATGGGCAAAGCCCAGAAAATTAACAAACGTGGGCTAAGCCTAGAAGTCCAAAATAACAAAGCTAAAAAAGGCCATTAAGCGGCCAGAGCAATGCCAACATAGCCAAGAGGGTCTTTGTCATCAAAATTTCTCCCTCATACATTAGCAAAGTCTAGAGTGACGTAAGGAGGATGACCCTAACCATCATCAGCATCTTTTTTTCTTTATCTTCTTCCTTGCGCTGGGGCGAGATAGCAAGAGCCATATGCAAGAATGCTTTATCAGAACCTAGCCACCCAGAGCCAGAAGCAGGAGGATCTGCAGAGGGCCACCCACGACCACCGCCGCTCCTCGAAGCACCACCAGCATGCCACCCCTGATTAACTTGTGGTGTAGGAGAACGACTATGCCAAGGGGTGCGAGAATCTTGTTGAGGCAGGGGTTGGGAATGGGGACGCGCAGAGCCACTTCATTACTGGCCCCTGGAGGGTGACTGACTGCGGGAAGAAGTGGGCGAGGCAGGGACCCGAGAAATAGTACAAGGGGCATTGCCCTAGTGATCCAGAAGAACCTGGAGGTGAGCAACCTCAAGTGCAACTTTGTTAGTTTGCACTTGAACCTGTAAAAGCACATTAGAGCAAATCATAGCTTTAGAATATAGAGAAATATGAAAATCCATTTGAAAGTGTGAAAAAATGCAAGCATTTATGTCCTTGCAAATATTGAAAAGAATTTCCACCCTGAAAGTGTGCTAGAGCTGGGTGAATTTTGTAGGAATTTTGGGAGAATCTCCAAGCGACACCATGTGCTAGGAGAAAGGTTTTGGCTGGAAGGGCAGAAAAAGTTATGAATCCAAGTCCAAAACTACTGAGCTCTGGGAAAAAACTAGAAAAGATGCTTAAAATTCTCAGGTTGCCCACAAAAAGGGCAGTGAGGGTCCCAGACCCCTAGGTGAACCAGCCGAGAGCCCATAGGCAAGCCTTGGAAAAGAATACACTAAGCAAAGTGGGCAAGCTTCAGCTCAACACTTGCAGACTAAGTGGTAGCAAATCTTTTATGCCAGACATGAGCAGGAGATTGAAGAAGCCACCTCTAGTTCAAACTCTAAATCATAGGAAAATGTGGTGAGAGCCACCTATAACCAAGTCGAGACTTATAATTTCTAAAAGGGGTGTCTAGAAACCACTTCTAGTCTTTCCACCAAGGTTTGGTCCCATGAATTCCAACCTTATGAAGCATATTAGCAGGAATGGCATTCACCAAACCATCATAAGTAGCATGGTCCTGGTTTTGAAGCTTGTACTGGGCACAAAAAACATCCCACGACATGATACACATGGTGGGTCTAGAAAAAATCTGATGCAGGGTTTGAATACCCTTCTTGTGAAATATGAGCGCATTAATCCATGGCGACTTAGTGAACGGTTGACCATTACTAGAAAAAAGAGGTGACCACCAAACATATGCTGGTTAAGAGACAACCCATCTCGAAAACTAGAGCCAGCCCAGCGGAGCCAGGGTTTGACAGTTTTCCAGGCCCACAAGAAACTTTTGACAACAAAAGTCCCAACAATCTGGATTGGTTCATTCATGACTAGAAGGGTTTGAAAGCCAATCCCCTTCCAAACAGGTCTATGACCACAGAAACTGGATTGAATACTATGCCTAAGAAGAATTTTCTTGGCCTTATTCCTAGTAAGGGCATGAATAATCCATTTAACACATAGAGTAGTCCCTTGCCGTTGAGTAGAAAGAAGCCCAAGGCCTCCCGAATATCTGGGAAGAAAACAAAATTCCTAAGCCACCCGATGAAACGCTCTGTGAGTTTCAGAGGATGCCCATAGAAAATCATGAAGCAACTTCTCAAGCTTGCCATAAGCAGCTTTGGAGGGGGCCCAACAAGAAGAATAGTAGACATGGGTGACCGCTAGGATTTTGGAACACACCTGAAATTTCCCTGCTAAAGAAAGGGGCTTAGTAACCCAATAAGTAAGTTTCTGCTCAACTCTAGAGAGCACGGCTTGCCAAAGCTTAGCCAAAGACACTTGAAAAGGAAAGGGAATGCCCAGGAATTGAAAAAATTTTCCAGACCCAATCCACTTCCAACCATACTGCTGCAGCAACGGTGGGGAGGGCAAGATAAATTGTCGGTAACACAAAGTTCTATGCCACTGGATGGAAGAGCCAGAGGCAAGACAAAAAGTATTAAGACATTCAAGAGCCACCACAACAAAGTCTTCATCTTCTAGAATGGTGAGAAATGAGTCATCAACAAAATGACCATTAACAAGCTGAGCCTAAGAATTGGGTAGAGAAATGCCCTTGACTCGCCACTGGGAAACAACATTGGCTAAAAGATAACCAAAACCCTTAGCTGCAAGCACATATAAGGAGGGGGCTGGCAGGCATCCTTGCCTAATGGAACGAAAGAGTCCAAAGGCAAGGGATTGGTGTCCATTGATGGTGATACAAGTTGAGGCATCCACAAAGAGCATTGAAATAGATTGAATGAAATTGGGCTCAAAGCCTAGGGCTTGTAGCATAGCCAGAATAAACAGCCATTCAATCCGATTATAAGCCTTGGGAAAGTCAATCTTAATAAACACAACTTTCTAGTTTGAGCATCTGGCCCATTCCATGCCTTCCCAGATGGCAATGATATTATCTAGAATAAATCTAAATTTGATGAACCCAGTTTGCTCCAGACGCACAATCTAAAGCAGAAGATGGTGGATTTTAGGAGCTAAGGCCTTGGCAATAATTTTGTAGGAGACATTAAGAAGTGTGATAGGTCACCAGTTATAGATGTCTCTGGGTCACCTAGTTTAGGTATGAATTTTATGTTACCTTTATTAATTAAATTACCCAGGGAATTAGAGTGAAATGCTTCTAAGTAAACTTGATGTAGATCATGCCCAATATCATTCCACATGGCTTTATAGAATTTACAAGGGAATCTATCAATTCTGAGCTAAAAATTTTTTGAGCTAAAGAAAGCTTATTTGGCACTACAGCAAGGCAATCCTGAAGGGGTTGTTGTCACACAGGCGTGACTTCTTGCGCAGTGAAAACTTGTTCATAATGATGCACAAAGTCCTGAAGAATGTCAGGCAACTCAGAGAGCAATTGAGTACCATCTTTAATTTTTTTAATGCCTGGGGATGTGTGCCTAGCACGTAGAGCCAAGAAAAACTCTTTGGAGGCACGATCACCAAATTTTAGCTAGTGCAACTAGGCTTTAATTTGTGCTCCTTGAGTAGCATAGTTGTCAGCAATTTTCTTTTCGTGTCGTAGCTTCGCCACCCTGACTTGAAGAGAGGGGGAAAAGGGGCTGGCTGCCAAAGCCTCGGAGGTAGCATGGAGGTTAGCAGTGGTAGCCTCATAAGATTGATCGTCGGTGAAAAATTGCCAGCTGGCGCCCGGGTATGTGCAGGATCATCATGGAAAAAATAGGCCCTTAAGTGGCAAAAAATTCAGAAAAATCAGTGTTAGGCAACTTGACGTAAAAATTTGAATAAGTAATCTATATTATTTCAAAAATATGTAAGAATAGAATCTGTAGAAAATTGAATTTAGTTTCTAAACTACTAGGTTTATTTAAAAATAAATAAAATCTATTTGGTGAAAATTTAAAATTTCAATGCAATAGTACTTAAATTTCAGGGAAAAAATAAGAAGTAGATGTCTGTCTGTACACCCTAACCATAATAAAATAATAATATTTTTTTATAAATTTTTATATATAAGTAGAGGACTCATGTCCAGATGTGATGCATTTTTTTTGTAATTTTTTTCCAAGTAAATAGTTAATTATGAATTTTTTATTACAACTTTTAAAAAATATAAAAACTCGTATGTCTAACCACCTTAACTTGGTCAAAACTTCATGAAATTTATTTTTTATTTTTTTAATCCTATAGTATGTGAAGCATAGAATGTGATGCATGTTTTAGATTCAAAAAATGTGATACCATTTGAAAGTTATAGATGTTTTTCAATCAGCCTATCGATTAGGACTTTAATCGTAATTCTAATAGAAAATAAATAATAATTATTTATTAAATTCAAATTAAACCATAATTTATATTGGTGGAAAGCTGAGAATCTCCTCTAAAAACCCTTTTCATTTCATCAATTTTAGGTTACAAAAAAGTCGTCAGCCACATACCCTACAAAAACTCATAATATTGCCACTTTTTAGCCCATCATGATCCTGCACATACCCGCCCATAAATGCCCAAAAATCTAGTCGTGCGGATGATAGCCTCATTCCACCAAGAAATCCAGTCTGTATGATGAGCTAGCCTGCACTCAAAATTTCAAACTCTGCGAATGTGGGCTAAGGTAGGCTTATGGCCGAGTAAAGACGTGTTTAAAAAAGAAAGAGTTTTACATGTGTTAGGCTGTCAAGTCTCCCATTTAATGCAAAAGGAAATGGGGAAATGATCTTACAAGGTTACATCCACTAACGAATTATTTGGGAGAGAGAAGCTATCAAAAGAGAAAAAAGATTGCGCCAAGATCATGGCATGCAATCAAGGCGCTTAAATATTTTGTCAAAAATGACACAAAAATTGCACCAAGTGTGCCAGAGAGAATGAGAATGGTGGCAGCCAATATTGGGATCAAAAAGCCCCAATTTATTACGCATGTAAAACCATGCCTCCTGTTCCCCAGCTATTCATCTGAATGGCAGAGTGCCATATTTGTCAGACACCGTTTCTACTATATTGAAATCCCCACAGAGTAACTAGGTAGCAACCGGTAAAGAATCAACAATCCAACACTAGAGAAAAGAGCATTCCACAACATCATTAGAAGCATAGACATTAATAATACTAAAAGAATGATTATCAATGTTGAGAAGGATCCATACGAGCCGATGAGTGGGATCAGACCTATTATCAACCACAGAAGAGTTCCATCGTGTGGCCAAAAGGGTGACAACTCCACCACGCCCAGCATAATGGGTAGTACAGAACATTCGACTAGCTGGCCAAATAGAGTGACAAGTCGTAGCAAGTAAGAAACTGAGATTTTAACTTCCTATAGACAAAGCACTTCAGCACCAGAGTACTTACACAAGGTATCCCTAACATAATACTTTCTGGAGAGGTCTTTTAGACCTCGAACATTCCATGAAAGGAACTTGATGAGTGAAACTCCTCCATATTGTCGAAATCCAAAGTAGTTTGGGAAAGTTAAAAGATAGCAAATTTTTTCATTAAAAATATTTTAAAAATGAATTATTGATATTTGATTAATTGAGGAGTTTCATTTATTTTAGGAGTCTTTACATTGTTCATGATAAGTAGTAATTTTAAAATGATAAAATATTGGAGATTTAAAAATATTTTGTACTTGCATTTGATACATTGTATTTTTAGAGGATGAGGTCAATTAATACGATTGGATGCAACTCAATATTAAGTTATTAAATTAAAGGTTTAGTTGTTGTCGTACAAGAATGTCATTTCACTCATAGATGTTTAAAATACATGGGCCACCTTTTCATTTATCAACCTCCTTTTAAAATGATTTTAAAAAGCCATTGTGTTATGGAAGGATCTAATAAACCTAAAGTTTACTTCTTTGGGCCCTAGATCCCACATAGCATAAAAATAACTAATGTTGTAGTTTTTCTAGCTATGTAAATCCGACAACCCCTAAATGGTGTGCCATTAGTTGGAGGTGCTTGGCAAAGGTGAACAATGTCACAAGAGTTAGAATAATGTACAATCGGCAATATGAAAACTATACACCAACCATGAGATCGAGGAAATAGTCCTACATTTGAGATTTTGCTAAGTGTTATTGTGTCTTTTCTTCTATTTAAATAGGCATTCAACAAGTTCATTTTTAGTTTATGTTATGGATTTAAAACAATATATATATTTTGGATTTTTAAAGCATTTTAAAAATTCTTTAGGGGATTAAATTATTGATATTTGAAGAATAGGAGTACCCAAATCAAGTTAGGTTTATCAAGATTAAATCCCTAATGCCTCAACATCCACCTTATTTCCCTTCCTTGCGTACTTGGTAACTTATCAAGATTTTAGAGTTAGTCATCACGACATGATTGCAAATAATCCTTCGAAGCTCCAATCTCCAACAGCTAGGTTGGGTTGATGAGTCAGCCCATCAAACTTTAAGAGCTTGCCATTCTGGCATATTGGTAGGAAAACCTTTGACACCCCAATCTTTGTAGCAAGATATGACATGTTTTCCATTGACTATTGACACTACATTCATTGCTGTGATATACATTAATGACAATTTTGGTATGAAAGTTTGGGCAAAGATTTTATTGTTGGTTGTGTGATTTTTGGGTCATTTTATCTTTGTGTTATTTTTCTCTCATGCATCTCTTCAATCTTCATCACACTCTAAAGCTATTAAACTATATGGATCAAAGATTGTTAGTGTGTTTGGGGCCCTCATTGTTTGTTTGAATTGTGTGTTATGCTCGTGGGGTGGTTCCTATGTGTAGTCATTCCAAAATTTACTCATTCTTCACATTTGTATGCTCCAAGATTTTTTTTAAAGAAAGGGTTCCAACCTATCTTGTGTTTTAATGGTATTTTTCCTAATTCGAACCTTGATTTTGTTTTACTTTTCAGTTTTCCTTGTCATGTTAATTTTTCTCTTTTCTTTTTGTCATTTTTGTGTCTTATCCTTTCATTTTTGTTTTGGTATTAGATCCGACCAAGTTTTGGAAGTTTTTTCTATTTTTTTGGTTTTACTCCTTTTGTCCTTGATCTTTTTCTATCTTTATCTTGGTTGAACACATTTCTTCTCTTACACATCTTTCAACATTACATTTGTGATGAAGTCCCTTGTTAAGTCATCAAACCATTTTATACTTTCAGGGTAAAAGAAAGAAGTTGGGTACACGAAGAGGGGAAGTTTTGGCCAAAAAAATTCTTGCAGAAAACGCGTACGCGTTATAAAAAAAAAACGTGTTATGCTTCGGGTACCCAAGCCTAAAAAATGTGTATGCACTAAAAAACGCATACACATTATATAATGCATACACGTTTTATAACATGTAAAAATTGATTATTTGAAAAAAAAATACTTTTTAGAAATGGGTACCCATTTTGTAACACAACATGGGTACGCGTTTTAAAATGGGTACCCATTTCTAAAAAAATATATATTTTTTTAAATAATCAAGAAAATAAAGAATGCATATGCATTTTTTTTTTGTAAAATTCAAAATTCCCAACTAACATGTTGCCTTGGTTTTAGGCTTGGGAAAGACTTGGCAATCCAAGCCTTAGCCTTTGACCTGCAACTAAGAAACTAAGGTAGATTGAAGAAGAATGTCCAACTTTGGCAATATGGCTGATGGACATTTTTTTTTGAATCAATCTATAAAATTAAAACCCATTAGAGAACACGATGTCTACTTTATAAATATATAATTTTTATTAATATTGGATTATGTTTTCTATTTTTTAATTAATTTCTAAGCAAACTAGTTCTTAAACTTGAAATATCAGACTTTTTTTTGGTTAAGTTTCTTTTAAAAAAAATTATATGGTGTCAAACTTCAGACAATTCTCTACATAATAAAAAATAATATTCAAAAAATATTTAGTTTAGGTCCAATTATGTTGTCCGTATAGGTTGATTTTTAAAAACAACAATTAAGGCCAATAAAAATTTAATTAAAAAAAAATTCAATCAAAAATTACAAAAAAAAATTCAAACCAAACTTCATGTTGTTAGCTCTCTTTTCCCAAAAGGAATGAGAAAAATTATTTTATTTGTGTCAAAAAGTGTTGTTCGTACACGTGTTTGGTATGGTAAAAAAATAGGGGCTTTTAAAAAATGGTTTTTATAGTTCCATATCAGAATTTAATTTCTATAATTTAGGTATTTGAATAATTTACATATTTAGAAACTAGATTCAAAATTCGCAATTTTATATTCATGATTTTTTTTAAGATTCATTGTGTAAGTGCCTCAAATTTTCAGTCCAAGTGTGACAAATTCTGAAAAAGAACAAAGACACTTCCACTTTTTGAGCTTTTTGTGTACCCAGCTTCTTGCATCAGCCCTTCATGTCAGTTTCAATATGAGGTTGAGTGTCCCTCAAGTCCTTGATCTCCCACATATTCTATATTATAAGCCTTTCAAAGAACACTACTTAGGCTTCCCTCATTAGGTATTCCTGATTGGCATGTGATTAGACTTGTATCTCCAATGCCCAATCTTTAATAGTCCCTAGTTTTAGTTCACACCCTTCTAGGCTTTCTGGATTTTCCTTAATGGTCTAAGCCTTTTAGCTGAGGGAACCTAGTATGTCTAACATTTGAACCTTGATGCTTTTGACTATGGCTCATAAGTGGGATCAGGTCATTAGGGTTCCTTTTTTTTCCCTACCATTTTCAATATAAGTTATATGGTATGCATGACATTTGATTCTTGACTCCTTTCACTAAGACCAATAGGTGGGATCAGGTCATTAAATATTCTTATGCTATTTCTCCTTCATGGTATGGGTTATGAGGACTACTTGATGCTCGATCTATACACAAACATTATTCACCTTATGGGAGATCAAGGCTTTAATTCATTCTTATTTGTTTTCTCTTAGGTAGATGTTATTGATTATTGTTGATTTTTGAGGCTTGACAAATAGCATGTAGGCTTTATTTTAGGTATTAGACCCAACTATATTTTGATACTAGATATAAGACATGGTTGACCTCTACAATATGATAGTGTGTTGGTTGGTAATCAAATTTTAGTTTGTTGATCTTGAATAATTTACCATAAGTAGACTTATTCTTTTAATATATGTTTAATTCTCTAATATTTGGTTCATGTATGTTTTGCAATATAATGCAAGGAGATCCTACCAAGATAAAATATGAGTTGTAGGGGTACCATCCCCTTTCCAAGATGTTCTCACCATACACTGAGATAAGTTATACAAATTTGGACCACATTGATATTGTTGAATTCCTACAAAGGATCCATAGGGGGGGAGATAATCCATTGTCATGGATATCTATCTAGAAAAATCTGGATCAGTGGAAGAAATTTCCTTCTCAATCTTAGTTCAATATCCTTAATTAGCAACAGTTTGTGCCCAAGATTAAATGATAAATGACAGAGCAAGATATTTGGCTCATCAAGTGAAGTTGTATTGGACATCATTCCAAAGATGATGGAGAAGGTTTTTAGTTTCTCAACATATGCCAAGAATGAAAGAATTGATATGAAAAATGTCTTGGATTTCTATGAGAAGCAACACAATACAACCACAAATTTCATTAATGGTTACCTTCTCCTTATACCAAGAAATTTTGCACAAAAGATGGGAAAGGTACAACACATGAGTGAGTTCAAGGAAGATGCAAAATATCTTATTACACTCCTCAACAAGGTGTATGGGCACCCATATGCTAAATAATTCTATCCTTGGATGTGTTACTACATCCTAAAGGCAATAGAAGGGAAGAAAAATGACTGGGGAAAATTACAAGACTAAGAAGAGTTGGCTCACTCCAATTGGGAGAAGCAAAATTGTACCATCATTATTCCTAATTGGAGTTAAAGGAGAGCCAAAAGAACTATGTTTTTTGTTAATGATGCCTTCATATTTATAAAAATTAGAGGGCTAGAAAATGATTTTGTAAAGAGGTTTTATTTGGAGGCAACTATTGAATCGACAAATTGGGGGAACTTGTTATCTAGTTCAAGACATTTTCATACATAAGAGTTGTTGATTTTATCAAGGTACCCAACAAGCTACTGTACTAGATCTAAGTGACAAGTTGATTTCATTGTAGCTTTGTAGACATATTGCAAAGATATGTATAAGATGGTGGCTAGCAAACATAAGGTTGAATATGTATTCCCAAAATTAACGTGGGTTAATTTTCTTGTGCTAACATGCAAAATGCCACAAAGATGGCTTCATTGGTCATGAACCTCTTGGATAGCACAAGGGACAAATTCAATCCCATTGGGAAGATCATTCAAAATAAACCTAATTTAGAAGACCACTAAGATAATTACCCAATGAATGTATGAAGTTTGAATTAGGGATCATTGTAAGTTGAGTGTGGACATGATTAGATATTTTGGGTTGTAAAATTTGTACAATAACATGAGAGAGGATGGAATGGTTTTGCATCTATCATATAATAATAGTAATAAAATATTTGATTAGCATATTGCTAGTATGGATAGGTTTGTTCTTGAAGAATCCTCCATGGATAACAAAAACATTACATTCATAATCAAGTCATTAGAGTGACTAGAGTAGCCTTATCCTGTGTTAGATCCATACCCAAAGGCCAAGAAAAATAACGATCATGTGGGAAATCATTTGGTACAACAACTAAAGAAGAAAAAGAGAAGGATAAAAGAGAAACTAGGGTTGTTGCAAGCAAAATTAAAGAGAAAGAAAATGGATTGGTCATCATGGAGTCTAGTAAGAGTGAGGAGGATGAAATCCCACTCATCAGGATAATGAAAATAATCCCTAGGCCTCGTCTTGTTGTTAGGCCACCATATCTATAGTCACTAGGCCTCCTCATGTTGTTTCTATAAATGTTCCTCCCATGTATGACTATAAATAAATATATAATCAAAGAGCACTAATACAAACTTCCTCAAAATTTTCTTCAAGATGGAGTTCATTGAAATTTGAAATGTAAATGGTGCATTGGTAAGACCAAATAACATCATCAAAAACTTATAATGATCCTCATGATTCCTAAATGGTATCTTAGGAGTATATTCTTCTTTAATTAAAATTTTGTGATAACTTGATCTAAGATCTAACTTTGTAATATATATATCAATTCAATTCATCTAGCAAATCATCAATGATTAAAAAAATAAACTTATCTTTGATGGTGTACGTGTTGAGCACTCTATAGTTTGATAGCATGTGCTAAGTTTAATCCTTATTATGCAACATCACCATGGGAAAGGATTAAACACTTTTTATATGCTTGATAATTCCCACCTCTAGCATCTCCTAAATAATCATTTTAATATTAATTTTTGTATATATGGGTACTTGTAAGACCTGATGTTGGGTGGTTGGCTCCCTGACACTAGTTGTATGGTATTATCATGGTCCCTCTTAGGAGGAAGCCCCTTAGGAATTTTTAAATTGGAAAAAGGGATCTAGAACCTACATCACACTTCTTCCAATATGGAACAATAAGGAAAGGATCAAAAATGATCTGAATATCCACTTGGCTACAAATCAATGAAATAGCTAAAATGGTGGATTAGGGATTTAATCCTTGGGTGGGGGATGATGTTTCTATGATTAATTGACTAAATTCTATGATACAATGATGTTCCTAGGTTATTTATGAAAATACAATAAACTATTGAGATTTTCGGAAAATACATAACAAACAAACAAAAATAGATTTTAGAAAAGTAGAAAGCAAGCACAGAAGAACCTATCATATAAATTTTGGCCTAAAATAATTGGATAGGGGCATTGGGCACCATATACTAGCTAAAAATTGCTCAAAATTTGACTTCACACTCTCGTTGCTCTCAATCCACAAGTTCTTCTCTTCTAAGATCACAATCAAAACTTTGTCTTGTTGGAAAACAACTATTTACTAAGAGGGGGGTGAATTAGTAGATCTAATTCAAACTAGTTCTTTAATACATTTTAATGTAAGATAAAAGTATAATAAGAGATTTAAACACACTCATGCACACATTACACTAGATATACAGGAAAAACCAAAAATGGGAAAAAATGTTCAATGAGAATAGTTGCTAGGATCTACTATCCTAATCTATCCTCATAATAACAACCTCACTAGGTACAAATTTTAAGGGCACCAACCCTAAGGAGACACCAATCCCCTAATTTAAGAGCACTAACTCTAAGAAAGCACCTACTCCCTAAATTTGAGCACCAACTCAGCTTTTTGATGACACCAAGCAATCAAATATAAAATGAATTTATGAAGCTACAAACTCCCTTTTACATATGATTCAAAATGAATCCAATTCAATGTTATAGAATTGTTCTATAACTGGTCACTTTCTACTTTAGTTCTCTGCCATCATTCTCTCTATCTTAGCTACTACTAATTGAACAACTCATTCCTCTCTCTTCACATTTATTTCCCCCTTTTCTTTGCTCTAACTAATTGTCTTCACATAGAATGGATACCCTAGATGATTTTATTTGTATTATACCTAGGTCTTCCTTGATACAATGTTCACCTACTGTCTTGAATACTCTACACCTTTTTGATAGACTTATCTCAATTTTTCTTCACCAAGAAACCTAATTTTCTCAAGACATGCACCACTTACACATCACCTCTATAATTTGCTATTTTTGGCATTGTTCAAACCCTAGATCAATATGCATTAAATGAATTCCTTGCATGATTGATCTGGTATCATATATCATAGCTATTTGTATTTTGATGATGTCCACTTCTTTTTTCAATCATCAATCAAAATTACTATTGTAGTTACAACAATCAATTTTATTCACCGTTTCATCTTCCACTACTTGACTGTGAGTTCCACCACCTAATCGTTGAGAGAATCGAATTTTGAATACTATATCTATAGATCTACTATTTCATGTCATGATCAAATGATCCTCGTTCAACCAATTCATGTCTTTAAAATGTACTTGTCATATTATATTCTCTTTAAACCTATGGTGTAGATCTCTATCGCATCACATATGCATATTGCATTTATACTTTGCACTTGATGAAAGTCTTATGTGATGCAATTATTGTTTTCCACTTGTTGAGTTGGACACACATTAACATCTCACATCGTTGTTGAACCAAAACTTTGACCCACAACATTGTTCCCAAAATAGCAATCAATAGTGATCAATATTTGATCTTCATCTTAATTGTGCATCATCTAACCTCCATTGCACATCACAACCTAGCATGCTTTCTCTTAGTGATTCTCAAATTATATTTGTGATGTATTGAACCCAAGCATTAAAATAGTTCTCTACCACTTGGCAACATTTCACACATTACAACTTCTACCTTGTTAGAGCCATCTATAACTATGGTACTGCGACCATAATCGATTTCTCTCATCTACAATTCTGACCATTCTTCTCATCAAGCCACGAGTCTTAAGCTTGGTCCCACTAGAATTTTGTTAGGTTTTTCATGTTTTTGCTGATAGATGCTAACATTAGCACAAAAGAAATGCGGGTGCATGGGAGCCACCTGATTGTTAATCAATGATCTCAATCATTGATCAACTTGGGAAAATATTTACTACCAAGCTTAGGAAACATTAAGGTCTTGATCACATACCAAGATAGTAATAATTAGGTTGAGGGATCGTTCACCTTAACGACTTAGAACGCTTAAGTCATAACTTAAGCTACTTGCTATCATCGGTTGCCAGTCAACTACAAGATAGAAATTCAATTTGATGTCGTGATTGAAACTATTAGGGTTTATTTACAAAACCATGATATTGACTAGAGAGTAGAATTAATTCATTTTTTAGCTCAATTCTCATCATCTGAACATGCAAATAAAATTTCTAGAATGTTCTATAAAATCCATATTAGATCTACTATCTAATTTCTCATGAAACCTCCAAAAATAATGTCTATAACAATATGACAAGTTTGCATGATAACATTACAACATTTTGTGCATAATTTGTAAAACATGCTCTCCTCTCCATAAAACTTCACCATTCTACCTATGGTTGATCCTCTAACATCGATGAAATCCATAATTCCAACAATCTACCATTGACATCAATAAGATGTCATTTTGACATCAATGACAATCATATTTCCAACAATCTCCCCCTTTGTCATTGATGGAAAAATAAATGCTCTACACATAAAAATGCATACTCATTTTCCTCTTCAACTTGCATTGATTTCTGATGAAATTTGAAATGAAGCTCCTCACAACAACCTTTCTCCAATATTTCTCCCCCTTATGAAATGGAGCATTTTTTGTCCTAACTCTACTTTTGATAAGTAGAGAGCATATGCAATTCTTCTCCCTAATTTCTTGTATACCTAGAGAACTTTCCCTTTTTCTCCTATGGCATCCAAAGCATCCACATTATATTGATTAGAGCATTTGACCAATGTCTCCCCATTCATAGCATAAGCAAAAAAAAAATTCTTTCTTTCCCACTTTGACATAAATGGCAAAGGGACTCTTTAGGAATCTCTCTCTCTGTCCAAACATTTCTCCCCATTTATTAGATAAAGGAGTGTGTCCAAGAATTATGCAACCATCAAGCCATTAGAAATTTTTAAAACTAATTATACCTGACTTTCTTCTTTATTTCTTCCAAGGATGGATAAAGCTTTTGTGATTCTTCCCTTATACCCATGTCTTATCACTAAAAACTAGTGATGTGAGGTAGGAGCAACCACTCCCAATTTTTTTTGTAAGTATTCTAATTTCTCTTTAGGAAGAGACTTGGTGAATATGTTTGAAACCTAATCCCTGGTTGGCACATATTCCATGGTGACTTATTGATTTGCAACATTCTCTCTTAAGAAGTGATACTTGATTGAGACATGCTTCATCTTAGAATGTATAATTGGATTTTTGATATTTTTTATAACACTTGAATTGTCACAAAAAATGGAGATAGGTGATTAGTACTCTACCTTGATTTCTTTAAGTGTTTGATTCGTCCACAAAACTTGAGTACAATATTCCACTATTGCAACATACTCTTCTATCATCTAGAATTCCAACCCAATCAACATGTCTATATGTTATCAAAGTGAAATATTCACCTTTGGGATGCCATAGTCCATAGTCAATTGTACGCTTGATATATCTAAAAATTATTTTAATTGGATTGACATGTGACTCTTTAGGAGAAACTTGGAAGCTTGTATTCATGCACACTTCTTGCATGATATTAGGTCTTGATGCAATTAGGTATAACAAGCTACCTATCATTGATCTACACATGGTTTGATTTGCATTAGGGGTTTCATCTATCTTGCTCAACTTGCATCTAGTTATCATGGGGGTACCAAATAGTTTGTTGTCTTCCATCCAAAACTTATTAAGCATCTCCTTAGGTGTAAGTACAAGAAATATGGTGGAAAAAAATGGGTCTTAAGTGGCCACTTTTTTATTTAAAATCAGGAAATACCGACCTTGGATGAGAAATTGAGCATAGTTACACTCAAAATTTTAAGATGCAACAAAAACAATGTTCATAGTGCTCCAAGTCTACTCTTACACCCTGTTATGCTACTAATTATTTAATTTTACCTAGTTGAGTGAAAATTCCTGAATCCATAACCAAAGATATTCGTAAATCACAATATAGAAAAGTGTGATATTTGGTAGGTGGCTTATAAATAAATGAAAGCACCACAAGCTAGTGAAGTTTGATATTCACTAGGTGAGCTCCACAAGAAACAACATAGGCTATTAAAGTCTGATATTCACTAGGTGGGTTAAAAATTAGCAAATGAAAATAAACAGGCTAGTGAGTTTCATGTCAACCATATCAATAATTATAAGCAAAACATGCTTTTTTTCTAGGAAACTTTGATAAAGTTCTACAAAGATGATAAATATGTTATGATGCCATCACTAGGTTCATAAGGACATATTGGAAATTATTCCCTCATCTTAAATTAATTGCTAATGCCAATCATGAGCTATTACCTTTAAGGTAGAAAAAGTGATATTTAAAAAAAATGAGCCATGTGATCCCTTTAGAAGTCATATGCCAAATAATATACCTTCCAAAAGGCTAAATCATGACAAGGGTTTCCCTCAAATTAAAATAATGTCATATATAACAATTAATATCATAATATAGAACATAAGGGATCCAAATATTTGGGGTTAGTATGAATGATAGATAATGTATATCAAAATGATCATGTTTTAATTGACATCATTCCCCGAATACTTGTGGAACTACAAGAATAGGGAAGAAAAGAACATGAAGATAAAATAAAAATTTATTTTTGGGTTAACATAAAGGATGCGTAAATGTCCCAATGCTTTGTATTGTTCCCAAATGGAGTAAAAAGGAATTTACAACAAATGGTATATTGAAGATACACATAAAGGAATGTTGTGATAGATTTCATTCTCATTGTATCTTTATGCCAACAAGAAAAAAAGGGCCATCCAAAGGGAACTAAAAAACACAAATAAATTCCACACAACACATTATAATGAGGTCACATTACATGCAAGGACACAAAGAAAAAAGGGCTACCACACATGTGTGAGCCAATCTATGGAAAATCGTTTGCATCCCAATCTTCCTCATGATAAATAGAAGAAAAACAACATGATAAAGGGACTATGTAACAAGTGCAATACAAAGAAACGCACCAAGTTCAACACATGATGGATCATTGCTAACAAAGGATCATCACAGTTACCTCCAACAAATCTTTTTGATTGTGCAAATGTAAGAGATTCTTATTTATTATCTTCTTGTTGTTCATTCATGTTATCATGTAAATTGGTGTCATTATATACCACAATGGGAATTACACTAGTGACACTGACATGATTGCAAGCACTATCAACCATATATATTTTGGAGTGGATGGTGGGGAAGGTGGTGATATTTTTAATCTTTGGCTTGGTTGGGAAATATAAGGTTTGATTTCATTTTTTGGTGATAGAGGTGGCACAAATTCAAGTGATGGTGAAGATGGATGAATAGGAGGAATCTTATGAATATATAGTTGTATGAGAGAGGGGTCATTAGGTGAATATTTATCACCTTCAATAAGTTGGCGATCCATAACATAATGTCATATCTTGTTTATTTTGCATCAAGGACTTTCGTCATGCATTAACTTGAACTTATGGAGGGGGATTTAGGTGTTTTCAACATTTTTTCAATTTCTTGTTTTTTAGGAGGAACAAAAAGAGTCACTGAAAGTTGGGAAACAATAGGAGGGGGAGAGACTCACACAACAAATTGTTTCTCTTTAGGAGGTCAAAAAGTAATCCATAATTTAGTGTGAGAAGGTGTAGACTATATTGGGTGGTTGGCTCATGGTCCTAGATAAGATGGTGGGGGGGGATGACAACATATATGCTAGATGCTTTGGGTCAGGAAAGGATACTTGGTTTAGGTCAAGGTTCATTCACTACCTATTGAGTAGGAGGAACAACCATCATAGCCACATGAGACCAAGGAGCCTCAAGGGTAATGTTTGGGGTAGTGAATGAGATGTTGGTTAGGGATAGTTGGGAAATATGATTGAATTTCATTTTTTTATACATAATAAAAAAGAGAGTCTTCACAAGGACGAGTGGATTGGGCTAGTTGTGGCCAAAATTAGTCTAGGAAAAGTTTCCACCACTACAACAAATCCTTGTGATTAGCTCCCTTTTTTGCTTCCACCAACTATTTTAAGGTATTTTTCTCTATTTTTTGGGAAAAGTCGGTGCTATTTTTCAGGATGGCACTATTTCTAGCATTTTTACCATGACTAGAACACTCTGACACTAAATCCAGTGCAAATGAGCGTTAACATTAGCACCAAGATTAACGTTGCTATTAATGCCCACTGCAACACCCTTATCAATTCCTACATTAACACCACGATTAGCGCCAAAAAATGATGCTCACTGTAACACCCAAATTAGTGCCTAAATTAGCAACCAGATTAGTATCTACATTAGCGCCCATATTAGCACCCATATTAGCACCTTTAGTAGCGCCTAGCTTAGAGCCTTTTTGGTGCCTAATTTAGTGCCTGATGTAGCACATAATTTAGCACTTAATTTTTCTGATGTAGCAGGGATTAAGGGTGTTAGAACAAAAAATCATTTCCCAATAATCACTAGCCTTCAATTGCTTGCCTACATTTTACTTGCATCAAAAGATCTACTGCCTTTGATTTTTCCTTGTGTTTAACATGAAATGCAACAATTTGTGTGAGAAGATCCATACTATCACCAACATTCCCCATTTATTCCTTTAGATAATCATAAACAAAGAAAATTTCACTTTTACTATAGTACTTTGTGTAAATTAAGTGTTGAGGATTGAGGGTTGAGAATTAAGGGTTAAGGGAGATTTAATGTATAGGATACTAGAGGGTGTAAGGGCTGAGGGTTGAGGCCAATTTAAGGTTTAGGGTAGAGGGTATAGGGGTTGAGGGATTAGGGTTGAAGGGTAGCTCATGAGGGTTTAAGGGTTGAGGGAATGGTAGGGTTGACAAGGGTAGAGGGTATTTGGATGTTAAGGGTAGAGGGACATAAAGGGTTTAACGGTTTAGGCTTTAGGGTATTGGGTTGAGGGTATAGGGTTGAGCGATTAGGGTTGAGGGTATAGGGTTGATGGATTAGGGTATAGAGGGAGGGATGGATCAGGGAAAAATTTAAGAAACCCTCCCATTAGTGAAGGTGTAAAATCTTGGAAAATCTTATATACTTCTTGATAAAAATATTAATTTTAGTGGAAATTTTTTTCATTTTTCTTGAAAAAAAGTCCTTTGGCTAATATTTTCTAATCGCTAGAGGTCTGTGGAAAACCCTGGTGAAATTCAATTTTTTTAAAGCCACTAAAATTTTTCCATTAGTAATTAAAATCTATTTTCAAACGAATAGAATACTTTGATTAGCAAATTAAACCTTTTTTCAAACCAGAAAAATAATTTTGTTGGTGATTAAAATTGTTTTTCAAACTAAAAAATAAAATTCATTGGCGAATTAAACCCATTTTCAAATGATTAAGAATTTTTTTTGGAAATTTAAACATAATATCAAACTAATAAAAAAAGTGCAATGGCGAAGTGTTAGTTTAAATTTTCTTAACCTTAGTTTCAATTCTTTCTT
This sequence comes from Sequoia sempervirens, assembly GCA_007258455.2. Lineage (NCBI taxonomy): Eukaryota > Viridiplantae > Streptophyta > Pinopsida > Cupressales > Cupressaceae > Sequoia > Sequoia sempervirens. The sequence goes on along the minus strand of VDFB02047144.1, from coordinate 4,805,009 downwards.
GGTCATCTTTGTAGTCAGTGGGTCGAAGGTTTCAAAAACTTCAAAATTTCAGGCTTTGGTTCTAAGGTTCCAAGTTTTAGCGACCACACGACATTATGTACCATGACCATTTGATGAATTTTTGATGGACGACTATAGTTTCATTCTGGAAGTATATCTCTCAAGCACTAGATTTGTGAATTGGAACCTCCAAAATTACACTAGAACTGCTAGATTTTTAGAAATGAAATGGTTGGGATTTTATTAATTATTTAGGTCTATCATTCATCCTGCTCGTGTTTACCATTTAATATTTCCTAAGTCAGACCAAAATATTTTATGAAAAATCCTTAAATCTTATCTCTTTAATTCTGAGGGTCGAGTCTCATCAACCTAGCAATGTCCCCATTTTAAATTATGCATGTGCATAAAGTTTTTTTTAAAATAGGGACCGTTCAATGAATTTTCGATGGACAGATATCGATGCATTCCAAAAGTAAATCCTTGAAGTACTAGACTTTTGAATTGGAGCCTTTGGAACAATAGTAGAGCCATTAGTTTTTTAGAAATCAATGGTTGAGATTTTATTAATGATTGGTTTCAAAAATCAACATATAGTTTCGATCATAAGTGAGCGAAATTTATTGTGACTTATTAGCTAGGACATTGATAATCATAAATAAAAGGTAAAACGAAACATTAATTCTCTCTTTTCAATGCATCAAAGTACTCTACCTTTCATTTATTCTATTGAAATTCTCAATTTGGCTGTGGTACTGGGCGGCGACGTGAATTAATACCATATGAATAGCCAAAGTGATTAGTTGGATAACTTTATATTGAAAATTGCACGAAGTACTGTAGAATCATAAATGATGATGTCAATAATCCAGTAATTTTGGCAATGAGCAATAGAACCATTTGATTTGAATGAACCCGATGGGTTGGATTTTGGAAATGAGCAATAGAATAACTTAAGTGGCAGAAATATGCACATGCAAAAAGTTTGTTTTAAAAGAGGGACCGCCTACGAAGAATGTAGGACCAAGGCTTAAAAACTTAAGAATGTTTTACACAAAGGATGTAAAGGAAAATCAATATAACCACGAGGTCCACAACCATTCGATGAAGTTTTGATGGACAACTGTAGTTGCATTCTAGAAGTAAATATATGAAGTAGTAGACTTGCTAATTGAAACCTCTGGAATAACACTCAAATCGTTAGAGGCAGACATGTGGTGAGATCAAGGCTCATTTCTCTCTTTTCAATGCCTCAACGTATTACATTGCATTTAATTAAAATTCTCAATCTTTTAGTTTTGACCATTCAAAGCAATTTATTGGACAACTCATAAATTTAATGAAATAAGATTTGTAATGATTTCATATCGTTTGAGTGGCACAGGTAGTGCTGAATCGAGTCTGGTGATTTTGACAGCTTGTCAGGTTGAGGTACAATTTGCATGTAGCCAGACGTGAATCAAATTAAACACTTTAATTTTTAATTGTACATGTAAGGCTTAAGATACGCAAATTGACTAAGTTGGTTTTTTGGTTTGTGTGAATCAGGCTGATAGCGGTACTAGTGACCCATAAATTATTAAATAGGATTAGTAATAGTGATAGTAATAATGTGACATTGTAATTCAGTTGTAATAAAATAAATGGTTATAAATTTACAGTAAAGAGAAATAAAGTATTATCTATTTATGATATAATTGCATGCAAATTTAAAAGTAAAACATAAAGCAATTCAAATGAAAAAAGAAAGTTGCCATCAAAGAGTTATTTTCTAAGTTCCACGTCTATAGTGAATCTATTCAAATTAGTTTTATTTTTCTTTTGAGAAATTTAGTATTATCTATTTATAAAATAATTGCATGTAAAGGTGCAGTAAGTAGCTATTTATCACATTGCACTGGTGATTTTGACAATTTTCAGCCTGTCAGAGTCCAAAAGTCAATCAAATTAAACATTTAAATAATTGTACAAGCCTTAAGTTACATGAATCGATTAAAATTTAAGTATGTTTTTTGGTTTATGTGAATCGTGATTATGATTCATGAATCGTGATTATACGTAACCTCACACATGACACGTGTGTGGCATACATAGGGACTAGGCTGGTAATGGCACTATTGGCGGCACTGTTGCCCATAAATAAGGATAGTGAGCACAACTAAAAATGGAAATCATTTGTTGAAGGCTAAAGGCTTTACTATTGAGAATTTGAGTGCAATGTTCAAATTTTCATAAGGGTTTTCATTTTGTAGGGTTAATAAGGAATAAGATTCAGGAAGAAGATGATGTGGCATTATTGGGGATACTCTAAATTCTCTTGCCTGTAGTTATATAGTTACAGAGTAAAAGACCAATTTCCTTCAAGTTCAAAATGGGTGGAATTGGAAAGAAGTTGATTTGGTTCACCTGACTTCTCAGATAGATTTTGAGTCAGGATGAGGAGCTCTGATGGAGATAAGTGCTCTCCCAGTGCATGGAAGTTACAAGTAAAAGATGGGAGCAGTTTTACAACCCCTCATCTTTTGCATGAATTTGATTTTTAAAGGGGATAAGTAAATTTTGTATCTTCACAACTCCCATTTCCTAGTTTGATTAGCTTGCCTTTCCCCATGCATTTATTTTCAAAGCCATGGCTGATCCCAAAAGTTTTCATTCTTGTTAGGGTTTACCAAAAATTGAAATTCACAGCACATGATTGACTCAACAAGTCCCATTTATTTTCAGACACACATGTATTACATTTATATTTTCACTAGCGATCTAGTAGAAGATTGGCGCTTGCACTTACATTTGTATTTGTACTATGTAATAATGTGACATTTTAATTCAATTGTAATAAAGTAAATGGTTGTGCTATTAATTTGACATTGTAATTCCTTTTATTAAGTCCTTTGCAATGTTAAGTGTTAATGTGCTATTAATGGTTGTGCTATTAATGTGACATTGTAATTCATTTTATAAAGTCCTTGATAATCCAAGTGCATTAATGGTTAAAAATAAAAAAAATTTAAAACACATGTTTATTATTTATATCATAAATTACTCAACGGTTCGATAGAACATTTGATGTATTGTTGTAGACTCAAGGGAGCAAAGCAAGCTTAGTTGCCAAGCCTCTGAGTTTTATAACCATTTGACATGTTGCATTGTCGCAGAGTTCTAAATTTTCATAACTACTTGATTCCCCAACTTGGTTCACTTTGTTGAGTAACTTAAGTTCATGCATACATAACATTTGAGTTATGGTGTGTGGATCTAGTTGATGGGTTAGAGGTTTCAAAAACATTGAAACTTCATCCTTTGGTTTTGAGGTTCCAAGTTTTAGAAACCACTTGACATGATGGACTTATCTTTCCTTTCAAAGGCATTGTCGTCTGACATCTTATTGAATGCTATGTACAGAATAAACTTGAGTTGTCTTGTCAGGAATTTCCAAAAGCATGTAGGTTTAAAGGTACACAAACCTTAGGGTTTTCATTACTGTAAAATAGAACAAAGTGTCATATTAATTCCACATTGATTGCATGTCTTGTCATTTTATATGAATTGAAGGTGGTGAGTACTTATTTGTTAAAGAATCAGTTGTACTTCTACTTGTTGTTGTTATTTCTTCAAGAATTCAAGCATCTCATTAGGCATAGTGAGCTCATGTAGTTTGAAATTGAAAATCACTAGCTCGGTGTGAGGGATACAGAGCTAGGACTTTTTAAATTGGAATATTTTTGGGCATGTCTAGATAGTAAGGAAAAATATGTTGTAGATGTGAAGGTGTTCGAAAGTGGACTAGCTCAAGCTAGAGGTTTTCCAGAAGCAGTGCTGAGTTTTGACCTAATTGTGGCATGTGCAAGAAGGTACATTCTTGAAACCTGGGAAATCAAGGCCACGGACGAAACCATTGTAGCTAAAAAATTTCTTGAGGTCATTTATCAAGCATTGTGAATTCTAGAGAGGGCACCTGTAAAGGAGATGCCTATTGTAATAGCTAACGAAAATTTCAGGACTAATGAAACCTAGTGTAAAAATTCTATGGCCAAAGGGTGGTTAAAATTAGAGAAGAAAGGTAAGTCTCAATTTCCCAACAAACTTAAGAGGACACATTTTAAAGCATAAATTGGTGATGTTATTGCTTTACTTCATCATATCATTGGGAATGCACAAGTTGAATTATTTGAAGACTAGATGTGTCAGTTCATTTTAGTTATCTGTGATGATAATATGTTTATTGATTGGGCCGAGATAATTTTCTTTCACTTGCATGAGAAATTAGTTAACTTTTAGAAGACTGCTACCTTTCATTTGTATTCTTGTTTGATATATATCATTGCTAGTTAAAGAGCTTATTGGCCAGGGTTGAAACCACAAGTACCACCAAGTCTTGGCATGCCTGTGTATAAGTGTTATCCACAATTTACCAGGCAGGTTGGGATGGGAGAATATTGTCTTGTTAATGATTCCTTTTTAATGGAAGCTAGGAGAAAGTTGGATGGAAACCCTGAAATGCATTTTTCACTTGAATCAAAATCTCTAGTGTTGTAGTTTGGAAGTTTTTATATATAGTTCGATAGATTTTCTTATTTGAGAATTGGAGGTTACAAGAAGGCTCCACTTAAATTTCCTAAGTACCTTGAGGATTTACTGGTATTTTTGGAGGTCTGTAGACAAATGGCCATAATAAATATAAAATATATGAATATGGGAAAGCGAGGGTATACCTTCCCATTAGTTACTCGTTCTTTCGCTTGTAAAAGTAATCAGATGGCTAGGAATGTTGAAAGGATTCTCAAAGAATACAATCTCCTGTACTTGCTTGTAAGAACAAATTTTTATAGAAAGGGCTTTGTGAGAAAAAAAATTGTATGTTTCTGACTCGTATCAACACCAACCTTCAATCAAAGATTTGTGGGAAGATTGTGCTGATGAAAATGAAGTTTTTATAAGGGACCATATGAGGTTAACCCTTGAGTAGATACAAATTTTTGGTCTCTCTTTTCAAATTCCTGAAAATGTGCTTGAAGATTCAATGGTTCTTGATCCTGAATATGAGAAGTTGTCTGATAAATCACATCCTAGAGTTGACTAGGATAAAGATGAAGTTTTAGATATGAGTAAATGGGCCAAACCAATACTCAAAAGGACTCGGGATTGGCAGGAGGTAAAATGGTGTAGGGTTGCTAGTTTTGTTCATGAACGAAAAATCATTCTAGAAAAATGAGTAAGCATCTAGCCAGGTAGTCCCTGGAGGTACATCATCAATGAGGATAGCCATCAAGTCTTCTAGCACCAATTCACAATCTAGGGATGATGGTGAAAAGCCAGAGAAATCAATTAAATAAAAATCAATATGTGAACAAGACAACCCATTCACCCCTACTCTTAAAAGCAAAAATGTCCAAACAAAACATTTGTTAGAAGATTTAGAGAGCATCTTTAAGCATATTGTTGAAGATAGAGCTTTCCCACACTTTTATGAAGAATCTTCTCCTCCTATAGAAAACATATCAATTATTCCTAGTGAGTCTAGAGAGGTTGTTCAAAGTGATAAAGCCCCTAGTCTAATAGAAAAATATTCTGTATGGTTGAGGAAAGCAGTAGAAAAGAAGAGGAAATACACTCCTACGACATCTGCAAGAGTAGATATAGTGACAAAATTACTCCAATCGTCCTCAGGGCCCAAGAAAGCCCAGAAAATGTCAAGAATTATGAATGATGCTATCTCTGGTAATTAGGTGTTAGAAATTGCAGAACCTTTAAAAAATGTAGATGATGATAAGATATCCATAGATGATTATAAAATCATACATGTTGACATGGGTTCCCAGACACTTGAAGGTGATGTATATCACACTAGTTAATTAGTCAATGCTTTAGCCAAGTGGGAAAAAGAAGAAAGGAAAGAAAGGGTAAAATTGCAATCTAAAATTTTGGATTTCAAAAACTTTATCTCTTCCATTGTTTCTCTATTTTTTTCTATTGAGGCTTCTAGTTCCCAATAAAGAGTTATTGATGAGTCTGCAATGCAGTTGATTAAGAAAAATCTAAATTATTCCAAGGTTTCTAGTGAGTGGATTGAAGAATTTTCTTAGAAAGCTATATTTTTTATTAGTAAATTTGTGATTTCCTACACTCACATTGTTGATAAAAGAAAAGGAGATTAATAGAAGAACTGTAGCAAGTTAGAAAGGATCAAACCAATCTGTATGTAGTTTCAGAAGAAATGAAAGAGTTAGTTTCCATGGATCAATTGAAGTTGGTAAATGAACAAATTGTTAGTGATCCAAAGGAATTAAATACTTCATGGCTTGATTCACTTAAATGGAAACTAAACATATATGATGACTTGGTAAAGGAAATCATAGAAGTGTTGGACAAGTATTTGGATATGTTAGGAGAAATCAAGGTGAAATGTCATGATCTGTAGGTGAAGATAATAGATGATTTTGATGAGAAAATTCTAGACACAAAAGAAATCTACTCAAATTTTAGATAATTCTTCAACAGAGAAGTAGCACATCCTGCTATGATGACTAAATAATATTTCTCAAAGCTTGGGAGGATGGAGCTTTATTTCAAAAAATTTAAACCTAAAATAGAAAGGAGGTTTGACACATTGAACGAGTCCAAAGTTGCTCTAAAAAAATGGAGAACTGGGCTTCAGATCACATTGACACCGGGCAACAAGGAGATTTTTGCAAACATTACTAGGTACAAGGAATATAAAGCTTGAAAGAAGATGCAAGAGAATTTGTTGCAACAAGGAGAAAACGAGGAGTTGGAAGCTGATGAAGTTGAAGTGGCTGGGAATGATGCATAGTTTATTTTTAGCATTTTCATATACTTTCTTTAAAGTTGGCACTTTTAAGTTAATGACTTCTTTTAATTTTTGGTATGGTTACTTTCAAGAAACTGTTATCAAATACATTGGCTATGTTTATTTATATTGGTTCGACTGATGTGATTAGGCTCTTTTGAGAAAACTTTGATTTTCTCATTAGGGAAAACTCTGTTATTTTTTCTATTATTTGTTATTTTGATATAGAAGACATTGGTGGAGTTTATGCATGCATAATATTTGAGTTATAGTGTATAGATTTATTCTATTTATACTGAATGTTAGTGTGATATCTATTATTGGGATGATAGATGATATAATTCTGCTATATTGTTGTGGTGTTATTATATGTGAATAAAATTTCTATAGTGATATTGGTTTAGTTGTTATCTTTCTTTTAGAATTTATATTTTTATTTACATGAGATTGATAGATACCTTTGAATATCTCTGGTTAAAATCCCCATTATTTATTTTCTTTTTTGGTTAAAAGAGTCATTAGTTTAAAAAAATAATTCATTAAACAGTAGATAAAGGTAGCTGACACCTTTAAAAATAAGCAGAGAATCTATTTTAAAGTTTGTAATGTTGTAATGTTATTGATTCAACTGTGGTTACATTTCACCTTTTATGGGCGTATGAATGTAGAGTTAGGTGATAAATCTGTTAACCAATAGATATAAAACTCTTAGGGTATGTCTTTCCATTGGAGAACCCTTCTTTTGTGTGCAAAACAAACTAGATGGGTAGGGGAGCTGAAGGAATTCTCAAGGAATATAACCTCTGAAATCTGTCTATGAGAGCTAATTTTGACAGTAAGGGTTTTGTAAAGCATAATCTCTATGGGGGAAGCTCGTATCAACATCAACCATCTATTGAAGATTTCTAGGAAGATTGTGTTGATGAGAAGGAAGTTTTGAGAAGATATTATATGAGGCTAATGCTAAAATAGATATAGGATTTTAGTCTATCATTTCACATTCCTGAAAATGTAGCTGAGGATTCAACAATAATAGATCTTGCTTATGAAAAATTTCTTGATAAATCCCACCCTAGGGATGATTGGAGCCAAAGTGAAATTTCAGATATGAGGGTGTATGCTGCCCCAGTGCTCAAAAGAACCCAAGACTGGTTGGATGGGAAATGGCAGCAAGTTGTTGGTCTTGTTTAAGATCCTAAGTCATCACAAAAGAATGAACATGGGTCTACACAAGCATCTGGTGCAAGTGTATCATCAGGAAAACCCTCTATGAGGTCCTCTAGTGAAAATTATTAGTTAGGAGGTGATGGTGATAGGCCAAAAGAAACAGTTAAGTTGAAGAGCATCTGTGAACAAGATAGTGTGCTTTCTCCTACCCCTAAGAAGAAGATCAATCAAGAAAAACTTGTGGCTATAGATTTTGAAGCTATCTTTCAATAGATTGCTGAAGATAATATCTTTCCTCTACTATATAAATTTCCCTCTTCTTCGCCTGATAGTGATAATCCACCTTTCACTCCTAACACTCCTAAAGAGACTATTAGTGGAAATGAAGATATTGGTCTGGCAGAAGAAGAGAAAGAATATTCCTACAATGACAATTGGAGATGATATAGTTTCAAAGTTACTTCAAAGCTCTTCGAAACCCAAGAAAGCTAGGAGGATGTCAAGGATGGTGACTGATGCTACTTCTGGAAATCAAATGTTAGAAATTGTTGAGCCTGTGAAGGATTTAAATGAAGATGAAATAACATAGGCAGACTACAAAGTCACACATGTTGATATGGGGCCTCCAACACTGGAAGGTGATGTGTACCATGCCAATTATTTAGTCAATACCTTGATTAAAAGAGTGAAAGAACAGAGGAAATAAAATATAAAACTGGAATCTCAAGTCCTCGCATTGAGTAACTTTATTTCTTCCATGGCCACTCCTACATCTGATGAAGCCTTAAGTTCTTAGGTAGAGGGCATCGATGTTCTCACCATAGAAAAAATTAGAAAAGAAATTGAGCTATTCTAGAGCTTCTTGTGAGGGGATCAATAAAATATCTAGAGAGGCTATCTTCTTTCTGAATAAATATGTGCTCTTTTACACTAAAGTTGTTAATAAGGTGAAGGAGTTAGTAATAGAAGTTCAGTAGCTCAGAAAAGATCAAACTAGCCTCTATGTGCTTGCTTAGGAAATGAAAGAATTGAACTCTATGGATGCGAAGATATTAATTGGTGAGAAAATTTTGAATAATCCTAAGGAGCTAGACCCTTCTTGGTCCGTTTCATTGGAATGGAAATTGAATATGTATGATAATCTAGTGAAGGAAATTAATAATTCACTTGATATATTATATGAAATGTTGGGGGAATTTAAAGAAGATTGTCATATTCTGGGAGTGGAAATTACTAATGAGTTTTATGAAAACATTCTAGATATAAAATATATCTCTCTGAAGTTTAGAGCAATATTCAAGAAAGAAATTGTTGATCCTGCTACAGTGACATGTGAGTCCTTTTTGAAACTTAGTGGAATGGAGATCCACTTGAGGACTTATAAATGTGGAGAAGAGAGAAGATATTAGAAGTTGGTTTAGTGTTAAAATTATTTGGTCACATGGAGAACCAAGTTACAAATTACTACAACTCCAGGAAGCAAAAAAATCACTGCAATTGTCACCAAGTATTGGGAATACAGGCAAAGAGTAAATGCACAAGAGGCGTTACTGAAGGAAAAGGAGGCAAAAATAATTGACAGCGAAGGAGTCGGTGCTAGGAGTGTGACCACTATTTAGTTTTTAGTTTTTATGTTATTTTCTTTAATTTGGCTCTCTTGATATTTCAAAGACTTTTTATTTTAATTTCTAAAATGGTTGTCTTCAAGAAACTGTTATGAAGACAAAAGAAACTCTATCTTTTCCAGTGGATTGTCTATTATTGGAATGATAGATTTTTGGATAGTTTCATTGCTGTGGAATGTTTATCTATGAATAAAGATCTTATGGTGATAGATGCATAAGGATTTCTCAATATAATTTAGGTGATTTCATAGTTTAAGCTTTTATTGTTTAAGTTGGGTGGACACTGGATGCCTTTATAAATTATTTATGTTGAATTGTTAGCTTCTGTTAGCTTATAACTTATAAGTTATGGATGTTGAACTCTTAGCTTTTGTTCAAGGAATGGATTAATAATGTTCCTTTTAGCTATTTATCAAAGATTGTCTGAATGGTTATGCAATAGGAATTTATAAGTAGTGTGATAATTGTTGTTCTTTAAAAATGATGCAGAATCACATATCAAATTCAATACCATGGAATACAATATAAAAAATTTGGCCTTTCCTAACCTTGGTCACTAGTCCTCAAAGTTTTATAACCTTGTTGTGGAGTTCTAAATTTTTATAACTTACTGATTCTCTGACTTTTTTGATGGCTGACTTTGTTGAGTTGCAACTCTTTCCTAGTCATCTTTCTACTCGGTGGGTTAGAGGTTTTGAAACTTTAGAGTTTGGTTCTAAGGTTCACTTTGTTGAAGCAAGAATGGAAAAGAGTAAAGAAAAATTATTATTATAACTAATAACACTATGAAGAAATGATCACTCACCTTTTCTACTCGGTGGTTTGGAGGTTTCAAAAACTTTGAAACTTCAAAGTTTGGTTCTAAGGTTCACTTTGTTGAAGCAAGAATGGAAAAGAGATAAAGAAAACATATTATTATAACTAATAACACTATGAAGAAATGATCACTCACATTTTAAGTCTATGTTTTTGGCTTCATAGTTCGCTGACTTCCAGTTTCGAATGGAGAAGTAGAACCTAAGAACCAAACAAAATGTGTAAGAATAAATGACATTTTGATTGTATTTATATCAATCCATGATTCCATATTTGGTGAATTCCATAGGATTTTTAAATGGCATATTAAATATTTGGAAAATTTTGCTTCCTTATACAACGATACATTGTAATTTTCAAGGTGAAATGTGTCCTCAAATGTAATTATTTGTTAATGTTATTGGCGAAATAGGTCCTCATGAGCAACTATTTATTCATTTTAATTGGTGAAATGGGTCTTCATAAGAAACTATTTCTAAATTTTAATTGGCGAAATGGGTCCTGATACAATGTTGTTTTAATAGTATTGGTAAATATGTAGGTGTTTTATTAAATTCTTTCAGGATTCTAGGTGAAAATATTAGTCAGTCCAATTGAAACACATAGTTTGACAATAGCAAATTTTCTCCTTAAATATGCCTCATAAAAAAACTCATTGGTAAAGGGACATGCATTGGATTTATAGTTCGTAAAATCCGAGTGATTTGGACATTCTGTTCCAGGTGCGAGAAATTCACCAAGTTCAACTTGGCTTATTCCTAGAATTCGCCAATTGGAAAAGATTCTCCACTAAAGTTTTCCCTGAGATGGATTAAGGGTTGAGGGTTGAGAATTGAGGGTTGAGGATGGTTTAATGTATACTAGGGTAAAGGGTAGAGCTAGTAGAGGGTGTAAGGGTTTAGGGTCTAAGGGTTGAGGGTTGAGGGTAGAGGGTTGAGGGTACTCCAATGTATAGGGGTTGAGGGATTAGGGTTTGACTAGGGTAGATTAGAGGGTAGAGGGTAGAGGTTGGTTGAGGGTAAATTGAGGGTTGAGGGATTAAGGGTTAAGGGTTGAGGGATTAGGGTAGAGAGTTTAGTAATTAGGTTTAGGGTATTGGGTTGAGGGTATAGGGTTGAGGGATTACGATTGAGGGTAGAGGGTAGAAGGTTTAAGGCCAGTTTAGGGTTGACAGACGTTAAGGGTTGAGACTGGTAGAGGGTTTAGGGTATAGCTAGGACATTTGAGGGTATAATATGGTTGAGGGTCAATTAGGGTTGAGGTTCCAATGTAGAGGGTACTTAGAGGGTATAGGGGTTGAGGGTTAAGGGTTTAACAAGGGTTGAGGATTGAGGGTTGATATCAATTGAGGGTTAAGAGTTTAATGTATAGGGTAGATCAGAGGGTATATGCAGGTTGAGGGATTAGGGTTGAGGGTCTAATGTATAGGGTATATAGAGGGTATAGGGGTTGAGGGTTGAGGGTAGAGGGTAGAGGGATTAGGGTAGAGAGTTTAGTAATTGGGTTTAAGGGTTTAACTAGGGTTGAGGGATTAGGGTCAATGGTAAAGGGTATAATATGGTTCAAGCATTAGGGTTAATTAGGGTCCAATGTATATATATGGTAGAGGGTAGAGGGACGTAGAGGGTGTAAGGGTACTTTAGGGTTTAAGGGTTGAGGGATATTTAGGGTTGAGGGTCCAATAATGTATAGGGTAGAGGGTATAGGGGTTATGAGGGATTAGGGTTTAATTAGGGTTGAGGGTTGAGGGTTGAGGGTAGAGGGTAGAGGGTAGAGGGATGTAGAGGCTGGAAGGGTACTTTAGGGTTTAAGGGTTGAGGGATATTTAAGGTTGAGGGTTCAATAATGTATAGGGTAGAGGGTATAGGGGTTATGAAGGATTAGGGTTTAACTAGGGTTGAGGGTTGAGGGTGATTGATCCCACAATATTGGTTTACAATTTTTGGCTGAACTAGACACTAAACTTATTTTTTCTAACTAAATCTTCACTTTTGGGCACCTATAGCGGCTAAATCGTGAGGAATTTGAAGAAGATGCAAACTAGTGATTTGTGAAATTTTGTCTAAAGATTCTAAATATATATTTTTCAAAATTTTTGGAATTAGATTGCAGTTATTTTCCCATCTCCTTCAAAAACTATTTTTTTCAATAAACACCATTTTTAAAGAGTGGCGTTCACCGTATAACCACTAGTATACAAACAACAATATATGACTAAATAAACTACTAAAAATGGCATATAAATGACTAACTTTAGTCACGTGACTATTAATGGTTTATTTGTAGTAATTTATAACACCACTAAATTTATGACTAAACAATTTTTGTCATTTATTTAGTCATTGATTTTAGTCATTAATTTGGTCATTGATTTGGTCATTGATTTAGTCATTGATTTAGTCATTTCTTTATTCGTTAATTTTAGTCACATGACTATTTTAGTGGTTTATTTGTAGTCATTTATAACACCACTAAATTTATGACTAAATTATTTTAGTCATTTATTTAGTCATTGATTTGGTCATTTATAATTTAGTCATTTATTTAGTCATTTATTTAGTCATTAATTTAATCATATATTTAGTCATTAATTTAGTCATTACTTTATTCATTAATTTAGTCATTACTTTCATCATTAATTTAGTCATTACTTTAGTCATTAATTTAGTCATTAATTTAGTCATATCTAGTCATATATTTAGTCATATATTGAGTAATTAATTTAGTCATTACTTTAGTAATTTTTATTTACTGGTTTCCATTAATTAGTAGTAAATATAGTGATGAAATGAATAATTTACTAAGTACCTTAAATTTTATAATGCAAAACTAACATATAATTAAACTTGAACTAAAACATAAAAGTAAATAAAAATATTACATATGCGAACAAGCTACAACATGCTAGAATTAAAAGATTGATTCAACATCATGATAAATAAAGGTAATGTGCAATAAAAAATTTAATGCAAATTACTATATATATATATATAAAGTTACAAGATGTCAAAGCTATCTAAGAGTATATATGTAAATATAATAAAAAATTTCAAAGCTATCTAAGAGTTTCCAACTCTTTAAATACACCATGATAATTAAGATCCCTGAACAACACATTCAAAATACTATATAAAGCAATGAGCCAAGATGTCTAACATTAACTAGTACATGATAAACATGTTCAACTGTCATTTTCTACAAATATTTTAGCGGCCATTGTGTGAAGGTTCCCTCTTTCTCTTTTAGATGAACAACTCCATCTATTTTGTCTTCAAGTTCTCTCCCTAACTTTATCCCCTTCTTTGAGTTTATCAATACATTTCTACAAAAAAGAAAAAAAAACACATTTTATTACATAGGTAATGATTACCCTTGTTTGCATAATAAAACATCCATTACTTACTTAAATAGTACTTGCATGTGTGTTTCAAAATAATTGTAAAGGGAAAATTTCAAAAAAAAATTGCAATGACCAATCTAATTTACTAGAAAACCATTACAATGTTACTATTAGCTTCATGCTAATTAGATACAAAGGTCACAAATATAAACACTACATTACCATGCATGCAATATGAGAGAACTACTAACATAACCCCATGCATTCAAAAATCTGAAAAAAAATTGATTTAAAAAAAGTAAAAAAATTTAGAACAAGAGATAAAAACTATTTTTTTTGAAATTGAAAGGAATTTCCATAGCCTAGAGATATAAAGAGCAAATAAAATAAAGAGTTTAACTAATGAATTGTAAAAAATAGATTTTTGTAGTTTATATTCATATCTTTTATTACATTGCATTGCACACCTTTCAAACTCAAAGCATTACTTCACATTGCATAACTAATAACTAGATGTTGATAGATGACAAAATTTCAATTACAATAATATAGTTTTTAAAAGGTCAACCTAAGTAGTTATGCAATTACTTCAAATTGCATAGCTAATACCTAGAGCAACTGCCAATTGCATTTGCTTGTCATGGCATTCTATGAGACCACATTTATTTGATGTTTTTTTTCAAAGAGTTCACTACCTTGTCTATGCTACCACATTTTCCATGCATGTCTACTAAAGCATTTTATCAAACATTTCACTACCTTGGAAAAAAATCTATAAATAGCATAATAGTAAGCATGAGACCATAATAGTACGAGGCTCCATAAATCTTTCCCTGTCCCTAAATAAAAATTAGCACTATTAGCCTAACAATGCCTCATTGGAGGAACCCCCATTATAGCCTCATCGATGGCCTAATGAAAGCAACTCATAACCTAGTATCAGTGTAACAATACCCTATTGAGCTGACTCCTAAGGTTCTCTCCCCAATAGACCAATAGAGTCAACAAAAGTAAGCCCATTGCTATGACGCATGAACATCGGTGGAACAAATGTTTGCATTCCCCAAATGGCCCACTATAAGCATGGATTATCAAGTGCATAATGTATATCGACGGAGTTGGGGTGCATTGGGGTGATGTTATCCGGCATCCTGCCGATAGACCTAAGGAAAGTTGTTCATCAGCGGAGAAGGTGGCTATCGGTTGAATAATAATTACAGTTTCACCAATATGATGATAATGATTATTCTAACTGATGTGACATCCTGAGGCATCATCGAGATATTTGAAATGAATGTTCTCCCCTGATGACAAGATTGAAATAGGTGGTGCTTTTAGGGAGCTCTAAAATGGAGTACTTGCAGGTTTTAATTCTTTAAGTGAATGAGAGAAGTGTGTGGAGTCAGGTGGCAGTGATGACTGACGTATGCCAAGAATTTATGGAAAGGAATGTGAATGAAGTTATTAAATCATTTCATTTCATTATTTCATTATATTCTCAAGGAATTACTTACTCAATGCTCCTCTACTATGGCGAACAATAGGTGTGAAAACAGTGTATAAGAGGTGGTGGCTCTGTCATTGCAGAGGTGATGGAGGTTGGTTTCATTCCTTAAAATGAAGAAACAACTCTCACGCTTTTATGGAGAACCATTGGTAAAGAGACTGATGGGGTGTTTCTTGTACAACTATGAATGATTAGTGTAGTTAGTGCAACTAATTTTGGGAAGAGGATTCAGCCAGCTCACACACAGGTACAAAACTGATTTGGATATTTATTCACTCATAATGGCTTGGGCCTTAGATTTGGGAGAGCCAATTGAAGTTGTGAAAAATGTCATGAAGGCACTAGTGTATAAGGTTTATTTGAACAACTTGGACTCACTATTGGAATGGAAAATTCTGAGAGTTGGGATGGATATCAGTGAGGGAACTGAAAGTGAAGAGGATGAAGAAACATTCAAATGCGTACCCTTTATGAAATGGCCAGAAGGAAAACGTAAAGCCAGATGGTGAGAGGGAGCAACACATGGTGGGAGGCTTTGAAATTTATTATGGAATTAATAGAGGTTGAGGCAGTGCTAAAGAAGGAAAAGGAAGAAGCAAAGCCGCTGAAGTTGGAGCAACTGGAGAAGTTGGAGCAATGACCTCAGAGGAAGAGGAAGAAGAATGAGACCTCTATGGAAACTATAGCGAGCAGCTCCTCTAGAGCTCTACTATTAACATAATCCTCTACCATGAATTTGAGTTTTTTGGTTGTTTGTAGTTAGTTTTTGGGGGTTTTACAAAACTGTGGGCAATGAAAAGGATTTTTTGGTTTGTAGGGTAATTAATAGTTATTCATAAAAGATGGTGAATGTAATTTTTAGTGAAAATTTTGATTCTGAAATAGTTGTTAAGGACTGGTAGTGAAGTCACTGGAGATAAACTATGAATTTTGAAAATAATGAATATATAAACTCTCCAGCCATACAACTATAATCTCAAAAAAGATTATAAATAAGGAAATTAATAGTTTGAATGAAAGTAATCTATGTCAATTGTCAAAAATTAATATTCTCCAGTTGTCACCTAAACCTGATTTAATAAGTCGTAAGACCTTATTGGTAATCATGCCTACCCACCAAAGTGGCTCATATAGGTACAATTAACCTCCCACTCATGCAATAATTTTTTCATGGTCACTGTTAGTATGTAAAAATAAATTTGGAAAGAACAGAGTTGCAAAGATAGAATAGAATGAAGATTCTAAATAAACTATTTTCACATTGTAGCTTTCTGACAATCCAACATGACACTGAAGCTTAGTGTTTGATTTTTGTTCAACACAAAAACAAGAATTGAGCCATGCGATAAAACACTAAAATCAATTCTTTTTCAAAATTAGCATACTCAAATGTGAAAGTAGATGAAAGAATAATCAAAGAAATGTGTTAAAAAGGCACCTCCATTTATGTGCAGCACATGTGGCAATTGTCTAAAATTTGAAGTTCAATATTGAAATTTTATTTAAAATTTAAATATAAATGTCCTTAGTTGATTAGAAGTAACTAGTAGATAAAGCTAACTAGTTCAAGGTATTCACTATCATGTTTAGACATTCCCTAAGTATCTACTAAACCAATAAATCTTGTGTAGAATATATATTTTTCTAATTTGAAGATCATATTTATAGTCATGGAGAGTTACATGAGGTATAAGTTAGGTCTCTAGCTGATATATAATTGGTGCAAATCTAAGGTCTTAAGTTGTCTTGCCCAATAATCTATATTCCAATCTTTAAATGGCATAAAAGATTGAGGCTTATCGTTTGTTGTTCTCAAATTCTCAATCAAACCATCTTAACCATATCATACTAAAAGTCTGTTGTCAGGACCAAAAAATGTAAGTTATTAGAGTCCCGCTCAATCTCAAGGCCAAAAGCATAACATTTGGCTTAAAATAGGTACATACAAAAATCTTCAAATAGTATAGTGATATCTTCAACAAAACCATAAGTACTTAAATCCTTCCATGGTTTTTTGTGGATGTAATCAAATTATCACAGATGATCTAAAAGGTCAAAGGGACTTCATTTTTCTTGTAAGTTGTAAGCCCTAAAAACAAGTCAGTCAATCGTCAAGGTAAATACATGATTGGAACATGGGTGAGGTAGAAGTCATCAAAGTGATTACATGAATGGAACAAGTGTGAGGTAACAAAAGGAACAAAAGTGAGGTAATAGAGGGCATTATACCTCTATCCTCATCACCCAAATAAATATTTGAGGAAAGCGGAGGAATGCAACCTACTCACTGCTTCTACACAAAAAACTTTAATCTATACTTTCTTCATAAATTTTCTAAAAAATAATGTCATATGACCACCATAATAATTTCAACTATCACAGTTATATGATTTGTCATCAACACCATCTCATTAAAAAACAATTAGTTATAATTTAATCCTAATTGAGGAAATACATACTCGGTACATCCTCTTCAATACAAGGAAGGTGAGCTTAGTCACTTGTTCAAGCCAACAAGTACTCCACAACCTCTCTCATCCTAGTAAGTAACACCCCCCTTGAGTTCTCTTAAAGGACCCTTCTTCCCATCAAGCTTCAATATGATAGAAATTTTTTGATGTAAAACAATTTGGCTTTGAACAAATCATCACAAAACAAGTTGATTCAAACAACCAATTGATTCACAAAACTCTTCCAAATCACTCCTTTACAAAAACTCAACTCATCTAGTAGGTCTGCAGACCCAGATTTTTGACTTTATCTCACAATGAACCACTCAACAATCAATCAACAATTTTTAGATGGGAAAAATATCATCTAACCTTTGGGTGATCCCACAATAGTGGTTTCAATTTTTGGCCAAACTGGACACTGAAATAATTTTTTTTAACTAAATCTTCACTTTCAGACACCTATAGCGGCTAAACCATGAGGAATTTGAAGATGATGCAAACTAGAGTTTCATGAATTTTTTTCTATAGATTCTAAATATATTGCTTTCAAAAAATTTGGAATCAAATTGCACTTCTTTTTCCATCTCCCTCAAAAGTGACACTCACCATATAATGCACAAATTTTTTTCCATGAAGGATAAAATTCTAATTCTTTCGAATTTAGATTCATAACTCTGATATCTAGTGCTTCCACTTGGTTATATAGTTTTTATTGAATATTTTTTCTTGAATCAAGTTTCAAATTCAAACCAATTATAATTCAGACATAGTGCGACCGTATAACGCGTAACTTTTGTATGTATTGAAATTCAATTTTTTTCTTTGTTGGATCAAGGAATTCAATATCTAGTGCACTAATATTTCCTAATTTTTTTTAATAATCTACTATTTTTCCTCATGTGCAAAACAAAGAGCTTGATTTTTGGTGAAAATCCTATGGGTATGTGCAAGATCATCATGGAAAAAATAGGCCCTTAAGTGGCAAAAAAATCATAAAATTAGAGTTAGGCAACTTGACATAAAAATTTGAATAAGTTATCTAAATTATTTCAAAAATATGTAAGAATAGAATTTTTAGCAAATTGAATTTAGTTTCTAAACTATTAGGTTTGTTTAAAAAATTATATATATTTGGTGAAAATTTGAAATTTCAATGCAATAGTACTTAAATTTCAAGGAAAAATAAGAAGTAGGTGTCTGTCGACCAAAACCACAATAAATAATATTTTTATAAGATTTTAGATATAAGAGGACTCATGTCCCAATGTGATGCTTATTTTTTGTATTTTTCTTTCAAGTAAATAATTAATTATGAATTTTATTACAACTTTTAAAAAATATAAAACTTGTATGTCGACCACCTTAACTTGGTCAAAACTTCATGAAATTCATTTTTCTTTTTTAAATCCTATAGTATCTGAAGCATACAATGTGACGCATGTTTTGGATTCAAAAAATGTGATACCATTTGAAAGCTATAGATGTTTTTCAATAAATTTATCAATTAGGACTTTAGTCGTAATTTTAATAGAAAATGAATAATAATTACTTATTAAATTCAAAGTAAAGCATAATTTATATTGGTGGAAGCTCAAAATCTCCTTTAAAAACCCTTTTCCTTTCATCGGGTTTTGGGTAAAAAAAGTGATCAATACATACCTATCATATTGCCACTTTTTGGCCCATCATGATCCAGCACATACCCCTACATGTATTCACGAGAAATAAAAAATAAATATAATAATAAAATTAAATTTATTTAAAATTATACTTTTTTGGGAAGCTTATAATAAGGACTACATACTTGCAAAACATAAATTTTAAATAAATCCATTTGATCCCCCAAAAGGTAAATCAAAAGTGGATTTTTATTATCATTTTGATAGGTGTAAAGGAGATTCTATTATAGGTATGGTTTAAAACTAGCGGGGTTCTATCCAAGGGGGTTTGATTTAAGGTAGTTTGATCAAACCCTCTTCAATCAGAATTCTTTAAATTGAACCTTTTAAGGCTTAAATCATTATATTTTCTAAAAATATGTGATTTCAGCAAAAATTAGTTCCTCCCAGAAATTGTAAACCAACTTTGTGGGATCACCCTCTGTAACTAAAAACCCTCACTTTACACTAGCTTGGGGTAGGGTTTATTAAAAAATGACATTACCAACCTCTCACAGCTCTGCCACTGCCTCCAACACTCTTCATTATTCCTACACATGGTTACAATATGAATTGGTCAATCATGACCTTATTAATGACCTCTAGACTCAAAACTCAAATTTACCTAAGACCGCCATGAATCAACATTTCAAAAATACCTCGGTGATCCTACACCAGTTTTTAAATGTTTAATTCAAGAAGAAATAGAGCTATTTAGATATACAAGTCAAAATCAAATACATTTTTACATTTATGTATTGGTATTGCAAACTCTTTTATGAAGGCTCATACTAGGGTTTTCCTAATTGGCGCCTCTATATTCTAGGTTAGAATCTTACAAGACTTAAATAGTGTACATACTAACCTCCACTTTATTGTCACAATGACCTATGTTACTATTTTCTCCCTCAATCCATCATAGTACCATTTCCAGGAGCTGCCCAGAGGTCTCTAGTAGATGATAAGGTGTAATCAGCAAGAGGGGTGTATACCTCTATCCCAACCATGAAGGTTTTATGTGGTCAAGTAAAACCTTGGACCTTGAAACCCCAAACCATATAAACTCAATGCTCTAGGGGGACCTATCCCCTACCTTGGTATCCCTGTCCCCATCTTGGAAATGTTTCGAGGACTTGGGGGACTTGGAAACTTCCCCCTGCCTTTGCATCTAACAGTGACACAAACTTGAGCTCCAATTTTGATACAGACCTACTAGTTGCATCTGCTAATTAGGGAAAACCATATTTTTTCTATGTTTTTTTCATTTTATAGCTGAAACTTGAAGCCTTTAGGCATTTTGTTATAATTCTTATCTAATATGTATGCACATTGACAATAAAAGAATTTGAATTTTGTTACTTTTTCAATTCTTATGTGAAATATCAATTCAAGTCTAATGTTATGTATTAATATTCTACAATGCCTATGATGAATGCTTTATCAATGTTCTAATATGAATATTTGAAATTTCTCTATATTTTTAAGAAGATTCCTATTTTTTATAGCCATCCCCTACCATCCCCTAAAAAATGACCCAAAAGTACCCCTGTACCAAAAACACGTCCCACCATCCCCTATTGTCCCCATCCCCGAAACTTGGGGGAGGATAGTATAAACTTGATTTTATGAAAAAATACATTTAGGAATGCAAGAAAATCTAACTCTACAACATTTAAAACACCAAATAAAAACTATAGGAAAAACTAGCTTAAGTAGACAATATATGTGATATGTGGAATCATAGAAAAAACACCTGAATTGTTTGACAGAATGCTTCAAAGAGATGTCATCTCATGGAATGAAATGATTGATGGTAGAATGTGCACAAAATGGATTTTGCAAGGAACCTCTCAAAATATTTGAATTAATGAAGCACTTTGGAACACATCCTAACATTGTAAGCTTTGATTGGGTTCTAGGTGCATGTAGTCATACAGGTTTAGTGGATGAGGGATGCACATACTTAACATGTCAGTAACCCTTATTTCATTACAATTTACATATATAGTTGATCATTAGGTGTGCATGGTTGATCAACCATTCATATTTTTAGTTGGATCCTAAAAATGCTGCAACTTATGTTCTTCTCTAAAACATTTGTATGAGGTTCAAATAGTACAGTGATTGATGAAAGATAGAGGAATTAAAAAGATACCTAGATGTTATAGTTGGATATGCTTTGGTAGACAATATATGCAAGATGTGGAATCATAGAAAAGACACTTGAATTTTTTGATAGAATGTCTCTAAGAGATGTCATCTCATGGAATGAAATGATTGATTGCAGAATGTGCACAAAATGGATTTTGCAAGGAACCTCTCGAAATATTTGAATTAATAAAGCACTTTGGAACACATCCTAACATTGTAAGCTTTGCTTGGGTTGTAGGTGCATGCAATCATGCAGGTTTAGTGGATGAGGGCTACACATACTTCACCTGTCAGTAACCCTTATTGCATTACAATTTACATATATAGTTGATCATTAGGTGTGCATGGTTGGTAAACCATTCATATTTTTAGTTGGATCCTAAAAATACTGCAACTTATGTTCTTCTCTAAAACATTTGTATGAGGTTCAAATAGTAAAGATATTGATGAAATATAGAGGAATTAAAAGGATACTTGGATGTTATAGTTGGATATGCTTTGGTAGACAATATATGCAAGATGTAGAATCATAGAAAAAATTCCTGAATTGTTTGACAAAATGCCTCAAAGAGATGCCATCTCATGGAATGAAATGATTGATTGCAAAATGTACACAAAATGGATTTTCCAAGGTACCTCAAAATATTTTCCCAAATTTGAAGATCTCTAATGTTTAAGGCACATTTTTCCCAAAATAGCTTGACACATTTTTTGCCCATGCCCTATTGTTCTTTATCACCATTTTGCTTCAATTTCCTGGCTCTAAACCAAATCATGATGATCAGAAAAGAAAACCCAATCTTCTAAGTACACTTGTCTTCATGTTGGGTTGTTTTAAACAAGATTTGATTGAGTTTGAAACAATCATTCAACTCTATTTGGTTCCAAAAAAAAATTCCATATCATTTGAAACAAAACCCCTGAACTCCATTTGCTTCATTCTAATACAAATGGCTAGAAGACTTCACACACCAATGGTTCTATCGGTCAGATGTGTCTTCTGGTTCCAACGATGTGTCAATGGTTTTGTATTTTCATCAGCATGAGCATCTTCTATCAGCGAGATGAGGTCTGCTATTCTCGTGATGGTCTCATGGGGATGTTGTTGGTGAAACCGTTCTATTTTTTCATTAGCATG
Organism: Sequoia sempervirens; assembly: GCA_007258455.2. Taxonomy (NCBI): domain Eukaryota; kingdom Viridiplantae; phylum Streptophyta; class Pinopsida; order Cupressales; family Cupressaceae; genus Sequoia; species Sequoia sempervirens. Next base: position 4,782,346 of record VDFB02047144.1, on the reverse strand, counting down.
AGGATCTTCTATCGATGGGATGAGGTCTCTTGTTCCCGCGATGGTCTAATGGGGATGTCGTTGATGGAACGGTTCTATTTTTTCATCGAGGTGAGTATCTTCTATTAGTGGGATGAGGTCTCCTATCGAACCATCATAGGAATAGGAGGCCTCTTCCCACCAATAACAAATTTTCATGTCGATGAAAAAATAGAACCATCGATGCATCGCTAGAACTAGAAGATATGTCCAACTGATAGACCGATAAGGTGGGGGTAGTTAGTTCCATTTTTTGTAATCTGGTAAGAGTTATATAGGTATACGCTATGTTAGGCTGGGGAGCTCTTCTTGGAGGTTCTAAATGATTTTCCTCTTTTTTATAAGACTGTGTTGGGAGTGCCACCTAAATCACAATTGTTTGGTGGGATTCCAAACCCAAACAATGAGGTGTAGTTGTGGAAATCTCTTAGAGAGAAGCTACAAGCTACCATGATGATTTTGTTGAGCAAATTTATACCAGATTCTTGCTTAGTGTGGCTTAAGACATGTGCAGATGATATTCTCTTTGCAGATAGGCTTGGGGGAAAGTATTTGCTTGATCTTGTGAAAAGTGGCAAGGAACTTGCAGAGAATGAGACATTGATCAAAACATTTGACAATTTGGATGCATTTGAAGGGAGCTTGGAGTGGCTAAGAATAGTTTTTGGTTCAAATTTTGAGTTTCCATGCCAACGTGTGTGTGATATTGTTTTGAATCACTCAAAGAGTTTGTGGGATGAAATTTTTGAAAGCCTATTTGTTAGTAGGATGAAACAAATAATAATTGATGGATTTGCATATCTACATGAGAGAGTTAAGGTTGGTAAATTCCTTGAAGCCATAGTTACATCTCTGGCAAGTTACAAAGATGTTGAAACCCATTCACACAAATTAACTACTAGTGAGGGCTGGCTTGTCAAGAGAGGGGACCTAAAAAGTGTCAATTTACCTTGGTTGAGTTTTTGATTTATGATGACAAATGATGAAGATTGGTTTGGTCACCTTAACACTTATTTTGGAATTAAGGTTATTCAAATAAAAGATACCATAGATGAGTAGTCCAAGAATATTTTGGAAGACCTAAGTTTTCTCCAAGCACATAAATTTCCTTCAAGGATAAATCACTAATACATTTGACTACAAAATCCGACAAAATATGTAAAATTTGATGTGTAATTTTCAATTTTTTTAAAGTTTATCCCCGACGTTTGTTGAAATTTCAATGAACCTAGGGTTCGTCAAAATGTCGACTATCATTTTTGTCAAATTTTTGAAAAACATGAAAAATAGAAAAAAATCAAATTGTGGCCGACATAAAGAAAAGTGAGTTCGCGCCTGATTTATTGCGATAGTGTTTTGCTCTACTTGAGATAGTTTAGGGTTTTGAGATTTTCTTGTCTAGATTTTGTTGTGTAGAATCACCATAATATCACAACCAAGGAACATATTCTTGTGACTATAATTATGTCATCCATAACTCTATTGGTCATGTGGCACAGTTGTGCTATAATAAATACAGGATGCATTCATGTGGGACCCAAGTTTAATGTGGCTATGTTGTGATAGAAATAGAGGCACTCATATAATGTAGTTAATTTAGGTTGTATAATGTAGGTGTCAATCATCATTGGGTGCATTCAGGTTGTCTCAAGTTTAACAGGTTAGGATGTAATTATAGCATGATCGAAGAGTGATTACCTCTTGCTACAATAAAGATCCTATAACTCTGGTTGATATGTAGAGTGGTTGTGTTATATCAATTATGTAGTGCATTCAAGAAAAACCCATGTTTAATGGGCTATTCTAGAGAGTGGTTAATATTTTCTAAACCTTATGAATGTTACTTAACATATATTTGCATAATCTCAAATTCCTTCAGAGGATTTTGAAGTATCAATGTATCCTATATAGGGTTTAGAATGATTTCTTTTAATTAAAAAAATAAATAAATGATGTATTTCCTTGTAATTAGATAAAGTGGAGATCTCCTAAATCTGCCCCAGCACACTATCCTCTTTGGCACTGTATTCATTACTCCAGCTACTAGGGTTTTGCATGTGACATCTTTAATATCTTCATGACCATGGCTTTTAAATAGATTTTAGTCTTTTCTTTAATCCTTTTCATGGTAACCCTTGAGTTCCATAATCCACCTTCAATCTCTTCTAAGAACGTTGTCTTAAGTTAGACTGCATAGTATGCATATAAACCAAGTCCTTCATACCTGTCATTGTTCCAAACCACCACTCTCTGCCTTGCTTAAAATGTTGCCTCCATAAGCACAATAGCATGTTTTAAAATCATGGTTGCCAGTGATTGACCATTAAGGTCACCACTTTCATCATGAAGATACAATGAGATTTTTGTCTTCAAACTCAAGGCATTATGGAAGATAACATTGTGAATTGTTTGTTGTGTATGATTCGATTTTATTGCACATTTACTACTTTGATAACTTCCTTTAAGACTTGGTATTGCACCCTCAACTGCAATCTCAAATACCTCACTCACTCTCACTTGAAGATTCCTTTCATGAGCATCCTTCTATAAAATCAAACTATGCCCTATCAATTGCCTACTTACTATAGGGGACTCATTGTTTCATGGTATTTTAGTTCTTAAGATCCTTCAACCTTATTGACACTACTTCACAATCCACAAGGTATTATTCACTATTCTCGCATCTTTGATGAGTCTCAAAACACTGCCCAAACATGCAATCCACTACCTCCATTATACATTAATGGCTAAGAAGAAACATTGAACCTATGATTACCACTATTACTTCATTTGGACAGTCATTCCCTGATTGCATTTTCCTTGTCTAACACTACCAAAAGCATTTGAAAAACCCTTAAGGTCAGCAAGGGGGTAAGGAAACTCACTATTGAAATCTCCACTTTTCTATGCAAGGTTTGAGCTTTATTATCTTGTCACTGCTCAGCCTCTTTTTGACTGTCACATCTCAAGTGATTGTCATTATTCTTACATAGATTGCATTTAAAAATGCCACTAAGCTACATAGTGTGCTTGTTATTGGCTACAATCTTTAGATTGCAAGATTTTGTTATTACCTACAATGTCTCAATCTTTCTGGTATTGCAACCTCACTATTCCGCTATAGTTATTGTTTATGTTTCTACAAAGTCCTAGGGTTTGTACCCTAATCATGCTCTTACCAATGCTTCTGTTGTTTTTTATTAGGGCTCTCTCAATGTTGAGGGCCCTAGGGATAAGCTCTTCATAATAAGTGACACATTGCATCTTTAACTAAAATGATAAATCCGTATTGACGTTAGCAATGATGATTCTGACTTGTTGCTCCTTAGGAATGGGTCACTTGCTCTTACTAGCTCGCTACCTCCATTGTTGTAGGAAGTTTGTGATCAAGTTCAATATTCTGATTTTAGGAGTCTTAACGGTTGGAAATCATAGTAAAATCAAAATTTAATAAGTTTTGGAATTAGCATTTTAAAGTGTTTTTTGGGGTCATTAACTTCATACTATCTTCTCTTTTGCAAGGGTGGTTGCATGTCAAATTTTTTTGGTGTAAAATATCAGAATTATTAGATTATGTTACCTGTCTATGAATAAAAATTATTGGAGTGTGAGTTTGATATTTTTTGAAGATCTAAATAGTCAAGCTTGGTAAAGAAAAATCATGTCAGATAATATTAGTCCAGAGAAAAATGAAGAGACACTTGATAGATTATGGGATAGATTGAAAAGAAAGGGTGATGGGAAATGTTATTTTCCTTGCAATAATTGCAATGGATTAAAGACAAGATGACTTTTAATCACAACAGTTGAGAAACATTGTAGGCAACATGGTCACATTGAAGGGGAGCATGATTATTGTCCATTGGTAAGTTGTTCATTATATGTGTTTATATTGATTGAATTTGTAAATGTTTATATCATTTTAACATTATATATATATATATATTCACTTTATCATGATCATGGTTTATTTGTGTTTATCATTATTATAAAGGTGGGGCACCCTAGGGTAGATTATATGGATTATCACGGCCTGAAGAATGTGGTTTTGCAAGTGGATGAACATGGAGCTATGAATATCGAAGATGAAGTTAATGATCCTATGGAAGAAGATGATCATGTGCTAGAAAAAATAGTTCAAGATGATGGTACGAATACATTGATCCATGAAACATTTAGTGGTAGAGCTGATCAAGATGACTTTGATGATGTTCATGATTTATCTATACTTGAGAAGGCATACGAGCCCCTTTATGAAGGCTCCAAAACAACTCTTCTCTCTGTTGCATTGTTGTTGTTGAACTTGAAGGTTATAAATGGTTTATCAAACATATCAATCTCATGGATGTTAAGGTATGTCATATATGTCATCTTTTTTCATATATTTTAATTGTTGTTAGTTCATCACTAATAAATAAAGGATGGAATATGTACCATTAATATTATTTATATGAAAAAAATATTTTTTGTTGTAGATTGATTGGTGAATTTTTGTTACCACCATCAAATATTTTACCTCGCTCATATCGAGATTTATGTTCCATTATGAAAGATATCGGAATGGAGTATCAAACAATAGATGCATGCCCCAATGATCATATTATATATCATAAACAACATGAATTTGCAACAGAATGCCTAGAATGTCATATCAGTAGATATCAAATAGATCAACTAACAAAAAAGGTGCCTCACAAGTTTCTTCTCTATATTCCCATTATTCCACATATGCAATGATTATTTAGGTGCGAAATCTTAGCACAATTTATGGATTACCATGCATGGAATAGAAGTGGAGATGAAATTCTTTGAATGTCTGCAGATGGTTCTGCATTTAGGGGTATGGAGGAAAAATTGCCACACTTTAAAGAAGAACCTCATAATCTCAGGCTTTCATTGGGAGCGAATGGTGTCAATCCATTTGGAGAGCTGAGATCTATTTACTCAGTGTGGCCTGTTTTTGTTATCAACAATAACATTCCTCCATGGATATCAATAAAGAGGGAGCACATAATGTTGTTAGTGATTGTTCCAAGTATTTTTTTACATCAATTTTCTTTAACGTAGTAGCATCTCATTTGTCTTATTTGTTGCATAATGACATATTTTTTTTCATTCAATAGTCATGTACATTAATTTATATATATTATAGTAAAATGGTTATAATAATTATGTAATGTTTATGTTCATTCAACTAGGTAAGTACCAAGTTAAAGATATGAATGTATATATCGAGCCTCTTATCGATGAGTTACTAAATTTATGGAATGGTGTCACTATGTGATGTCTCTAGACCAATAGGACAAAGACAATTTCAATTCCATGCAATGCTTGTATGGACAATTCATAATGGGGACTAACACTTTTTTGTGGTATGTTATAACGTTCGACTGCACTTTAACAATATTTAATTTGATGAAGTAGATATCATGCATGTTTTTAAAATAATCTATTCATTATATATAATTAAAAAATTGACATATTTAATCCAATTATATATCATCTTGGAGGTCTTCAAACAAAGGGAAAATTTGCATGTCCAATTTGTGGTCCAAAGATGAAATATCATCGTTCAACAAGTTTAGGAAAGTAGGTGTTTGATGAGTATAGACACTTCCTCCATAGAAATCATAAGTATCGAACTAATGAAAAACATCTTTTCAATGGGAAAGAAGAGACTACATCAAAACAACGAAGAATGTCACCTCACCTATGGAAGTTGGATTATAATAGAATTAATCGTCAAGGTTATACATTGGATTAAATTTTTTATCTATCGTATATGATATGTTTTGAATTTATATTTTTATATTGTGTTGTGTTTACTCATGTTGTAATTGAAAATGGTTGTCGTTAATTTTGTTAACTTATATGATTCATGAAGGTCATCAAGGCATTAATGGTTGGCTTCCACAGGGACTAAAAAGTTATCGCAGACAATTTAGTAGGTTGCTCTACTATGAGTAGCTAAAAATTGTGCATTTGTTTGATACAATGCATATTGGAGAGAATATAATAGAAACATTATGGAAAATATTGGATGGAAGGCATGACAAAGAAAAAATTGTCAAAATTTGTAGTGACATTTAGGAAGCCAATCATGCAATGAAAAATACCATTCAATTAAATAGAGATGGAGACCAAATTAATATAAGTGCCCTTCCTTGGTTATTAACAGAGCAGCAAAGCAATGCTATAAAAGAAGTCAAGCAAAAAAATTGATTTCCCACAAGATTTGCTGCGAACATAAACAATATAATAACAAAGAAAGGTGATTTGGGTTAGGGATGAAAACACATTCAATTGGCATACCTTCATTAAGGTAATTATTCTGGAATATTATATACACTTGTATAATGCATGTACTTTTCAGTTTATTGTGTTTACTACTTTTGGAAAAATAATAAAAAGATCATTTTATAATCGTTGCAGTACGGTCTACCTCTATCTCTCCTAGACAACTTTGACAACAATGTCAAGCAAGTTATATATGATCTTGGAAAATACATGAGGTAAGTAGCGTGATTTGTTCAATTCGATGTATACATCTTATAATTTCCATTTTTTTTACTTGTTATGTAATATACTATATATTTTTGTTAAATCTCATTAATATATTTGTGCCTTGAATCACTTGTAGCTGGCTATCATCTAAATAAATCCATAAAGAAGATATAAATTATTGGAAGAGAAAAATTTCTCATCTAATGTGTGAAATGCAAAAGTGTCTACCTTCAACATTTTTCAATGCACAAGAACACTACCACATACACCAAGTTGAGGAGATTGAATTGTGTGGACCTGTACACACAAGGTCAATGTGGATGGTTGAGAGGCACTTGAAATTTTTGAAGGCTTTGGTTAGACAAAGAGCACATCCTGAGGGTTCTACGGTGGAGGGTTATATGGTATACTAGACCATCGTGTACATTAGTGAATATCTTCGTTAGTTTGCAGCAAAGATCCATGTAGATCGCATTTGGGATCCCAACTCCATTAACAAATTTGAAGGGGAGTACTTGTTGGGGAAAGGTAGATTGAGGAAAGTGGGTATGTGTAGGATCATCATGGAACAAACAGGCCCTTAAGTGGCAAAAAATTTAGAAAAATCAGAGTTAGGAAACTTGATGTAAAAATTTGAATAAGTTATCTATATTATTTCAAAAATATGTAAGAATAGAATCTGTAGCAAATTGAATGTAGTTTCTAAACTACTAGGTTTGTTTAAAACAAAAAAAATCTATTTGGTGAAAATTTGAAATTTCAATGCAATTGGTACTTAAATTTCGGGAAAAAATAAGAAGTAGGTGTATGTCTGACCACCCTAACAACAATAAAATGATAATATTTTTTATAATATTTTAGATATAAGTAGAGGACTCATGCCCTGATATGATGCATATTTTTTTGTAATTTTTTTCCAAGTAAATAATTAATTATGAATTTTTTATTACAACTTTTTAAAAAATATAAAACCTCATATGTCTGACCACCTTACTTGGTCAAAACTTCATGAAATTCATTTTTTCTTTTTTTAATCTTATAGTATGTGAAACATATAATGTGACACATGTTTTGGATTCAAAAAATATGATATCGTTTGAAAGCTATAGATTTTTTTCAATCAGCCTATCAATCAGGACTTTAGTCATAATTTGAATAGAAAATGAATAATAATTACTTATTAAATTGAAAGTAAAGCATAATTTATATTGGTGGAAAATTGAGAATATCCTTTAAAAACCCTTTTCATTTCATCAATCTTAGGTAAAAAAATAGTCGTTAGCCGCATACCCATCATATTGCAACTTTTTGGCCCATCATGATCCTGCACATACCCAAGTGAGAGGTAATTATAAGATGGTCATGGAGATTAATTAGAATACATTTTACATATGGTTTTTATGTATATTGTACTTATTTAGTTTTTAATCTTCAATATACATCAATTATAAATTAAGGTCGTATACTGTGGTATTTAACTAATTATACATCGTTTGTTAATTTCATTTTATTTGGTACAGTTGGTCGAGAGTGGGATGCACTACATTTGTACATTTGTAAGGAGGTATATTTGTATGAGCTCACAAAATCTTGATCCTGCTATTTAGGAAGGTGCTTTGGTTGACAAGCCTAGGCTTGTGCCCACTAGATGCAGTAGAAGGTTGCAATTCCAGGATGTTGCTGCTCAACTGGTAGATGACAAAGGCAAGTAGTCGGTGTGCTCTATTACTAGTGTCGGTAGAAAAATAAGGTATGGGCATGGCTCCTCTAGATGCCAACACTTTCCCATTGACCTTACGAGCAACACTTCTTATGATGTAACCGAGACCGGCTCCAACTAATGTCGGTATTTAGCTCGCTTCAATCACGGTCTGCCCTCTGATGAGGAAGTGATATATGTGGTGCCATTGGCTGTTAAAACCCCAAGTGGATGGACTAGAACCATATTGGGCAAGGACAAGAAAGAAGAGGAGGCTGAGGGTCTACCATATTAGGCAACAACTAGAAGCGAGCATGTATACCAGGGTTTGAGTGTTGGTAAGAGTAGGGTGGTGGGTAAATAAGTTGTTGTGGTGCCTTTGTGGCAATTTGGTTTCCTGTTTTTTTTGCGTGGATAGCAACAAGGGGATTTTGATGAAAATTTGTGTTCCCTTTTCTTTTAGCTTTCCCCAGTTCGTGTGCCACTATTTTTTGCAAATTCAATGTGTGGGAAGTTTTGAAATGAAAGTCAAATGCAATGGAGATTTTGTTCAAATGAAAATTTATGGTGAAATTACATTTGAGCCTGAAGCTTGTTGCTCCCTTGTCATATAAAAGGGAATTCAAGGCTCATTTGTAGGGAGAGAACTGATGAAAGCTCTAGCTACGTTTTGAGTTGAATATATGGGTAGAAAGATATCTGTGGTGCCATTGGTTGTTAAAACCCCAAGTGAACGGAATAGAATAGATAGCTTGTTTTGACTTTTGGATGAATATATACAAATTATTTTAAATTGTATGCAGATATGACTTATAAGCATGAATAAACGTATAATTCTAATATGTTTTCTCTCCTTATGTGGATTTGAGTGAATTTTTAATGAAATTTTAATGATGTTGTCATTCTTCTTTTGAGAATTTGTTCATTTGTGTGTCTATGTTTTTTATTTGATTCAAGAAAATCAATTAAATGCTTAAATGGAGTCATAAGTTTACAATTATTTACAAAGGATTTGATAAGTAGTAATATATCAGAGAATTGAGCTCCATAATGCAAGGTATTATATGAGTAGTCCATTCTATTAAATTCTTGGGTCATTTCTGCTAACGATAAATGGGTAACTATTTAACTGATGAAGAATAAAAGAATAATATGTAAATGGGTCACTCACTCACTCCCTCTATCTCTCTCCCCTTAACCCTTAAATTCTAAACCCTTAATATTAGGTGTGTATTAAAACATTATAAAAGTAGAAATTTTTGGAGTTCTATTAGGAATTGAATGATAAATGATGATGAATGGGAAAATCTAATTAAGGCACCTTAATATTTTCAACTAAAAAGTTAGAGTTCAATTATGATTAGTGTTCACTTAGGGTTAGGTTTAGGGTTAAATGAATGTTCAATTTGGGTTAGGATTAGAGTTCAACTATAGTTCAAAGTTAGGGTTATGGTACAATTAGGACTAGTGTTCAATAAATGTTCAATTAGGGTTAATACTTAATTAAGGTTAGTTTTAAAGTTCAGTTAGGGTTTTGGTTAGGGTTGGGATTATGAATCAATTAAGTAGGTTTGGATTAGGGTTTGATTAGAGTAAGGTTTAGGGTTTAGTTAGAGTTAGGGTTAGGGTTAGGGGTAGAATTCAATTATGCTTAGTGGTCAATTACAATTAGATTTAGTGTTCAATTAGGGTAAGGGTTAGAGACCAAATAGGGTTAGGATTAGAATAGAATAAAGTTTTTTGTTTAATTATGATATCTATAATTTAGTATAATTTTAGAAAATGAAATGTTTTGGACACAAATAAAAAAAATAGAAAAGTTGATTTTATATAGATCTTATTTCTTAATTTATTCTAAAATTCTAATTAATAATTATTTAATTAATATAAAATGAATATTTAATTTAATCTAATTTAATTGTATTAGATAATTAGTAAAACTAAATAGATAATAAATATTTTATGGATTTTAAAAATTAGAATTTAGTTTAATTTTATTTGTAATGTCAAATATTAAAATTTTAGATTGAAATACTTAATTGATTTTAAAATATTTATAATTAATGTTCAATTTATAAACTAATATTAAGAAATTAATGAATATAACCCATGGCATAATGTACTTAAATGCTCAAAATAGTTGGGAGTAGTGTTGAGATTGGTGGATCTTTGGGAAGGTCTAATACATAACCTTTGTATCTCTCCCTATAGATAGAGGTAGAGATGAATATAGAATGAGAGGAAAAGGGATAAAAATAGATAGAGATATAGAGAAAGATAGAGGGAGAAATAAATCTATAGATAGGGAGATAGAGGGGGGATATATATAGAGAGAGAGAGAGATGGTAAGATAGAGATATAGAGAGAGGGGAGAGAGAGAGAGAGAGATAAGTAGAGAAAGACAACAGAGAAGATGGAGAGGACTGACAGGAAACAGGGGGGAGATATGAGAGAGAGAAAGAAAGAGGGAGAGATAGATAAATGGAAGAGAAAGACAGATACAGAGACATATGGGGAAGACAAAGGACAAAATAGGCCGAGAGAAGAAGACAGATAGGGCATAGGATGGTTAAAGAGCACCCAGGAGAGATGCAGAAGACAGAGCAGGGAGAGAGCAGCGAAGAGAGACATGGTGAGGAGAGGGGATGGGACAATTTCAGCTTTAAACCCCATAAAAACATTCAACAAACAATAACATAAAATATTACAAGTAACCATATAATTCTGGTATTTGAATTGTCATCAATCATATTTTATTTTTTGAAAAATGTGTAATTTTTTAACCATTTTCCTATATATTTAGTATTAAGATTTTTACATCTTTTAACAATTCAATATATAATAAAAATAAAATATAGTTAATAATTTAATTAATTAGCATACCTATATTAATTAATAATATATGTAAAACACTCCAAGAGTTATCTTTATCAAGATGCCAATTGACTCGAAAAAATGCTTACATTTTCATGAATATGAATTTGGAAAGCAATCAATTTGATTTCATTATTGTTTGTGTCATTGTTTATCTCAATTCCCATGTATAAGGGTACACATTCAAATTTGAAATCATACCAACTTGTCTATAACAACAATCAACCAAGAATAATAAATTTAAAAGCAGAAATGTTCATCAATCATTAGATTTAGTTTTGACAACATCAAAGAAGTATATCATGACAAAATGGCATTAACTAACTTAGATATATCCACTATTTTTTTTTTTCAAATGTTTGAATACATTGTTAACAAATGTTATATACATTCAAGCATTTGAATGTTATGAAACCTATAGCTTTGTAATTGAGTCTAATAAAGCTTTGCTCTTAGATGAATAATCAAACTTTGTTGTTCTTATGACTGTGCATTTAATCCTTTGTTCATCATTATAAGTCTCTTTTTTCACTCGAAGTTTAAATATGTATCTGTTGAAAAGGACCTTTTGTATAATGTGTGAAAACTTAACATCATCTTGTTTTTCATGCTTCAAAATGTTCAATTATTTTGTTGTTACACCCATAATTTCTTCTGCCACTTCTTCAAAAGTTGTAATCCAAGTGAATGAAGTATGGTCTTGCACTTTGCATTGAAGTAAATAGTTATAATCACAATCAGGGAAAGTTTTATCACATCTTCCACAATACCACTGACCATTTTCATTAGTGTTTACCTTATTTTTGTAGTGCCTATCTCCAATTTTCAAGGGGCATGTTGTATAACAAAAATTTTCCACCTTAATTAAAGATAAGGTAGCTTTTATCACTATCAAATAAGGTTTACCAGAGTTGGAAAGGTCTCGATCCTTTATTTGTGAGATACTATGGTTAGGAACAAATAGGGTTTAGGTTAGGGTTGGGGTTCAATTAGGGCTAGAGTTTAATTAGGGTTAGATTTCAATCAGGGCTAGAGTTTAATTAGGGTTTGGGCTAAATCAGGGTTAAGGTTCAATTAGGATAAGTGTTCACTTAGGGTTATTGTTAGGCTTAAGATTGGGGTTAATAGTAGGGTTGGGATTTAGATTGGGGTAGGATACCAAAAAATTGTTAAAAAGATAACATAAAATTATAAATGAAATTAATCATATTAATTTCATAGTTAAAAAGATAATTCTATGGATCTTTAAATATGTACATATATAATAATCTTTAAATCTTTATTTAAAAATATATATATTATATTTTATAAACTTATACATTAAATTTTTTAATATTTAACTTATACTAAAATCTAAGATGTTCAATATTGATTAAAGATATATAATTATATTTATAAGATATAAATTCAATAATAAACTTAGAAAATGTTAAATCAATCAAAATTGTTTCTATTATCCAAAATACTATATAAGTAAATTATAAAGTATTATAATATAATATTTAAATTTTCTATTTCAAATGTTAAATAATTCTAATGTTAAATTTTTATAATTAAAAACTTACCTTTTAATGATGTTAGTAGTTTTTTAATTAAAATTAGTTTTTCAAGCATATTAACATACCTAGATATATTCACCAAAAATCTATTATCTATTATTGATTATGTAATTTTGTATGTATAATATATTTTTTAAAAAATGAAAATATATTTTTGAAAAAATAATATATATTTAAAAAATTAAATAATATATTTTTTAAATTAGAAATATATTAGAAATATTTTGAATGTATTCAACTATGAAAATATGATTTTTTTTTTAATATACCATTAAAATCACTAATAAAAAATATTAAAGAGTTTCTATATATTTGTTTAATATATTAAAAAAAATAATTATATTATAAATATTTTATAAATAATTTATAAAATATTTTTTAAATATATTAAACAAAACGTATATAAAATTTTCGCTGTTGTATGTGGGCTCAAAAATAAAAAAATGCGAGGGTTACAAATTAGGTTATTTTCTACATGGAAGGTAGGCTGCTGGTAGGCCATGGATGGGCATACCATTTTGTATGCTGCATAGCTTGCTCCTGACTTGATTAGTTGCTCTAATTTCTCTGCTTTTGCTTATTTTAATGAATTTCCCCACTTTTGATCATTTTTAATGAATTTCCCCTCGGCCTTGTCAAATATTTCATTTTAAATGATTTTCTTTGGAAGTAATGAAACATTTAAAATATATCACACAAAAATTTCCTCGAGCCCCACCTTGTACAGTCCATGTGGCACCCGCCCGTGATTTTGCAATCAACCAAAGCACCATCACGGGATGGCGGGGAATGGCTCAAATCAAAGGACAGTTGATGAACAGCCATGCAAATTTGATCCCCCAGATGGGACACATGTCGCCCGCCCGCGATATCACCATCATACAATTCCTGATCATGGAATGGCGAGCAACCGTTGATCTTGAAGGAATTTTGATCAATGGTCAAATATTTCATTTTAAATGTTTTTCTTTGGAAGCAATGAAACATTTAAAATATATCGTGCAAAAATTTCCTCGGGCCCCACCTTGTACAGTCCACGTGGAACTCGCCCATGATTTCGCAATCAACCAAAGCACCATTGTGGGATGGCGGGGAATGGCTCAGATCAAAGGACAATTGATGAATAGTCACGCAAATTTAATCCCCCAGATGGGACATGTGTCGCCCACCCGCGATATCACCATCCTACAATTCCCAATCACAAGATGGCAGGCAACCGTTGATCTTGAAGGCATTTTGATCAATGACAATGCAAATTTCATCCTTTTGAAAAATAAAACATTCATTAAAGGGAAAGGGGACATTACTAGGTGAATGGAAAACAATGACATAAGTTAAGTCTGTATAGCTTCTGGATTTGATTGTGTGCAACAATTTTTAGCATCAACGTTTCGGATCATTCCTCTTGCTCTCTTTCATCCTGATGATGGATATGTAGTGTGATCCGAAACGTTGATGCTAAAAATTGTTGCACACAATCAAATCCAGAAGCTATACAGACTTATGATATGGATTGTGGAAACCTATTATCATTAAATGACATAAGTTTTTTTAAAACCATTTAGCATAGGGCCAACCATGACTTAGGAAAATAAAACCCACATAGGAAATAAAATATTAAGACCATGTTGGAAATATGTGCCTCAACCCCACAGGCTGAAACCTCTGAAAGGGCCAAGTCGATGTGACATCTTTTATGTCTGGCTGACTAGTAGCTTGAATCTTGTTGAATAGTTTAGGTCACTATGACCTTGCTTCTGTCTCACCGAAGGAGTCTATTGCTGTGACAAGAAGCATTCGGTGTGACCTGTTACCGCATGGAGATCTTTGGCCACTAGGCCATTCTATCGTTTATCAGGGAGACCCTTGGCCGAAAGGCTTAGTTCGGGAAGAAGTCTCAGTGATGAAGAAAAGTCTCGTTGACAGGTTGTTTCACATGGAGTCGTCGGAGTAACATATGGTGGCTCAGTAAGAAGTCTTCCCGATATGTAAAGTCTTGCTGATGAGTACACACTTGGGGTCTTTGCAGTGACTCAAAGAATTTGGTATGAAGTCCTGGTGACTGATGGAATGTCTCACCGATAAAAAAATGGCTATCGGGGTAACATAAAGATCTTGGAGTAGCTCAAGGCGATCGGTGAAAGGTCTTGGCGAAGGTCAAATGTCTTGGCAACTCGGTAAGACATGAGTGCTCGATGAAAGGTCTCAACAAAGGATGATAGTCTTGTCGACTATTGAATACTTTAGAGTAACTGTCGAACATCGATGTAACCTCCTAGTGATAGCGATAAGTCTCACTGACTCTTGGATGCTTCGGTATGAAATTTTGTGCTCGGAGTGAAGTCTTGGTGAAAGACGAATGTCTTGCTGACTATTATTTGGTGCTTGGTATAACTTATGAACCTCGGTATGAAGTCCTGGTGAAAGCAATGAGTCTCGCTGACTGGTAGATGATTCAGAAAAACACGAAGACTCGGTGGGAGGTCTTGGCGAGAGAAAAATGTTTTGCTGATGGTATGAAATTTTGATGTGACTTTGAATATAGGTATGTGGTCTCACTGAAGAGTGATAGTCTTGCCGAAAGGAAAACTAAAGTCGATACAACTTGTGAGCTCGATAAAACGTCTTGCCAATAGGATGAACTCTTGGCAATATTGAATGCTGACTTTGTTGCAATCGGGGAGACATGGTTAGTGTCTCACCGATATGCCAACACAACTTGATTTCCCTTTGACCATTTGACCATCCTTTGTGAAGTCTCGTGGACCAATCAAAGAAGTCGAATGGGAACCATTGGAAGACAGTTCATTGTGGTAGTTCTGAGAGGAAGCTCGACAGATAGGGAATGACATGAATATAGTTTGAAGTTGTAGATGCTCGATGGTTTGGTTGGTTCGGTCAATAGTTGGATGAACAGTTTGGTGTATAATCAATGGATGAATTTTATTATGTGAAGACTATAACGTGAATGTTCTATAACAAGGTTGTTGATGGTGAATGCTACTATAATATGACATCAGAAAGATAAGTCTGATATTTGTATGTAATCTCCATTACTGTAACATAAAGTGATTTCTCTTGGTGTGGTGGGTTTTTCTCCCATAAGGGTTTTCCCACATAAATCTAGTATTCATCTGTGTTTGTCTAGTTCTTTGTTTCTACTATTTATTGCAAAGTGCATCTTAATTGAACTATAATTGAAAAATTAAAAGTATATTTGCATTCTTCCCTAAGGTTTTGACATTAGGAGAGTTGTTTCCGTATCTAGCTTTCCTTACAAGTGGTATCAAAGCCTGGCCAGTTGTGTTATCCTTGTGGGTACGTTGGGTTTTTTGAGTCAATTTTGTTTAGTGGGAGTCTTGTAGAATTTGTTAATTCTAATTAAAGATTGAGATGGCTAGCACGTTAGGAAAGATTGAAATAGATAAATTCAATGGCAGCAATTTTGAGTTGTGGAAACTCAAAATGGAGGATCTTCTAGTTGATCGTGATCTGTGGCTTGCTATGTCTGGAACTAAACCTATAAGCATGAAGCAAGAAGATTGGGACCTTGCAAATAGAAATTCTAAGGGGCTAATAAGGCTCTATTTGGCAGACTCTATTCTTCTGAATGTGCATGAGGAGAAGACTGCATCTTCCTTGTGGAAGAGACTGGCGTCTATTTATTAGGGGAAGTCCTTAGTGAATAAACTATTCCTAAGGAAGAAGCTGTACTCTTTGAGAATGCAGGAAGGAGGGTCTATAGCTGATCATTTGAACACATTTAATATGTTGATTGCTCAATTAACATCTGTTGGTGTAAAAATTGAAGAAGAGGATCACTATATGCTTCTATTGTATTATTTGCCAGACCCTTGGGATCATTTGGTGATGGCTATTTTGAGTACAACATCCAGTTTCAAGATGGAAGATGTTGTTGGTTCTTTGTTGTCAGAAGAGATGAGAAGGAAATCTTTTGAGATGGAAAAGGAGGCCCTTGTTAGAGGAAGGTCAAAAAAGAAAGGCAAGAAGAAGGACAAGAAATCAAAATCGAAATCAAAGGGGAGATCAAAATCTCTTGGTTAAAAGTCCAAGGTGAAATGTTGGAATTGTGGGCAACCTGGTCATGTCCAAAAGGATTGTAAAGAGGAGAAAAAGAAGAAGAAGAAGTGCTCAGACACCTTCATTGTTGCCTTGGCTACATAGGCATCAAATGATGTCTGGCTAATTGATTCTGGAGCATCTTTTCACATGACATCTTATAGAGACTGGTTTACGAAGTATGAAGAATGTGATGCTGGAAAGGTGTACTTGGCAAGTGATTCAACTTTGGAAATTGTTGGTTGTGGAAGAGTCAGAATCCAATTCCCTAATGGCAAAGTGAAGGGGATCAAGGATGTTATGCACATACCAGGTCTGGCTCGAAATCTACTGTCTGTCAGTAAGCTGAATGATATTGGAGTACAAGTCATGTTCTCTAGAAATGGCTGCAAGATTACTAGAGGTTCAATGGTGCTAGCTAGAGGTGCTTGAATTGGTACCCTGTACAAGCTGGATGCATAGGCTGTTTAATGCAATAGTGTCTCTACTAAGTCACAAAAAGCTACTCATGGAGGTAAAGAGGGAAATATCCCTAATTATGTAAACTCTATGGAAGTAAAACTTCCAGCAGAGAAGACTATGCTCTGGCATCATAGGCTAGGCCACATAGGAGAAAAAGGTTTAAAAACCTTGAAGAACAAAAACCTAGTTGAGGGGCTCGAAGATTGTAACCTTGAATTTAAATTATGTGAACATTGTATATATGGAAAACAACACCATGTTTCTTTTTATTCCAATCCTCACAAATCTTCTGGTTTGCTAGATTATATTCATTCAAATGTGTTTGGTCTAGTGAATATTTTTTCTTTGTTTAAATCAAGATACTATGTGTCGTTTATTGATGATTATTCAAGAAAAGCATTTGTATATTTTCTGAAAAGTAAATCAAAAGTGTTCAGTTGATTTAAGGAATTTAAGAATCTTGTTGAAAATCAGACTGGTAGAAAAATAAAATGCTTAAGGACTGATAATGGCAGTGAATTTTGTTCTGATGATTCTGAGAGGTATTGTAAAGACCATGGGATTAAAAGACATAATACTACACCTTATACTCCACAGCGAAATGGAGTTGCAAAAAGGTTCAATATGATAGTGATGGAGAGAGCACGAAGTATACTTAGTAGTGCTGGCTTGGAGGAGAATTTCTAGGCCGAGGTTGTATCTACTACATGTTATCTAATAAATCATTCTCCAAACTCTGCTCTTGTTGAGAAAACACCTTTGGAAGCGTGGTCTGGTAAGAAGCCCTCTTTGAGACATATTCGTGTTTTTGGCTGTGAGGCATATGCATATGTGTTGTATGAGAAAAGATCTAAATTGGAGAACAAGGCTATCAAATGTATTTTTATTGGCTATAGTGCTAGCATAAAAGGATACAAGCTTTGGAATCCTGATACAAAGAAGGTTGTATACAATAGAAGTGTAATCTTTTGTGAGTTGAAACTTTCTACCTTAGATCTGTAGTCAGAGACAAAGTCAGAAAATAATAAGGATGTAGTTGTAATTCCTCCTACACTAGAGAAAGAGGAATTGAAAATTCAAAATGTACCTGAAACTGAGGAGAGCTCAAGTAGTTCTTAAAGTTCTAAAGAAGAAGAAGAACCTCAACCTTAGCAAGTGAGGAGGTCAACTCGTGAAAGAAAGCAACCTTATAGGTATGGGTTTTTTTTGATAGATTCTACTTGTGCCTATGCTTTAATTTCTAGCACTGATGAGCCTAGGACTGTGAAAGAGGCATTTAGAATGTCTAATTCAGACTCTTGGTTGGAAGCCATGAATGAAGAAATGGTATCATTAGAAAAGAATGAAACTTGGAGTTTGGTGCCCTTGCCTAAAGGTAAAAAAGTTGTTGGAATCAAGTGGGTATTTAAAAAGAAGATTGGTTTGGATGGCAATGTGGAAAAATATAAGGTGAGGTTGGTTGCGAAGGGTTATTCCCATGTAGAGGGAATTGATTATGAGGAAATTTTTTCTCCTGTAGCTAAGCTGACATCTATCAGATTTCTTTTGTCACTTGCAGTAGCATGACTTAGAGGTCATACAGATGGATGCAAAGAAATCATTTCTCCGTGGTGATCTTGAAGAATAGATTTACATGCCCCAGCCTGAGCATTTTGTGGAGAAAGGTAAAGAGAAACTGGTTTGCAAGTTAAAAATGTCTTTGTATGGGTTAAAGCAATCTCCTAGAATATGGTACCAAAATTTTGATACTTTTGTGTTGTCTTTGGGATTTGTGAGATCAAAATCTAATCACTGTGTCTATTACAAAGCTGAAAGTGATCAATTTCTTATTATTTCTCTCTATGTTGATGATATGTTGTTCATAGGCAATAGTAAGCGAATGATTTCTGATCTTAAGTCTCAATTGTCTGCTAAGTTTGAAATGAAAGATGTTGGTGTAGCAAGGTATATTTTGGGGATGGAGATAACCAGGGATAGGGCTAATAGAAAGCTTTGGCTCAATCATAGTAAGTATATCAGGACTGTTCTAGAGATATTTTGTATGAATGATTGCAAGCAACTAGTTGTTCTAGTCTTGCAAGGAACAAAGCTATCTACTGAAGATTGTCCAAAATCTCTTACTGAGATGGAGGACATGACCAGTGTACCCTATGCTAGTGCAGTAGGTAGTCTTATGTATGCAATGGTTTGCACAAGGCTAGACATTTCCCATGCAGTGGGAGTTCATAGTCAGTTTATTGCTAATCCTAGAAGGACACATTGGGATGCTATGGAAAGACTTTTCAGATATTTGAAGGGCACTTCAGATTTTTCTTTGTGTTAATACTATGGGAACTTGGTTGAATCATAGAGGACTCTCAATATTCGAGGCTATGTGGATTTTGATTGGACATGGGACATTGACAGCAGGAGGTCCACCAGTGGATATACTTTCATGTTGAATGGTGGTGCAGTGAGTTGGATGAGTAAGCAGCAGGTTGTAGTAGCTTTGTCCACTATAGAGGCTGAATACATGGCAGCTACTCATGCTTGTAAAGAATCAGTCTAGTTAAAATGTTTATGTTCTAACATTGGTTTTGATGTAGGGAAAATAACTATTTTTTGTGACAATCAGAGTGTAATTTGTCTAGCAAAAAATCCTACTTTCCATGCCTGTATGAAACATATAGATGTACAGTACCACTTTGTATGAGATATGGTGGAGGATGAAAAGGTTAGTTTGGAAAAGGTTGATACTCTGGAGAATGTTGCAGATGCATTGACGAAGCCAGTGAGCACAAACAAGTTTAGGTGGTGTGCCAATTCAATGGGCCTTAGTGCCCATGATTTTTAGTAGTTTTGTTGTGCTCTAGAGGTGCCTGTGTGATCTTTGTCAAGTGGGATATTGTTGGAAATATGTGCCTCAATCCCACAGGCTGAAACCTCTGAAAGGGCCAAGTTGGTGTAACATCTTTTGTGTCTAGCCAACTAGCAACTTGAATCTTGTTGAATAGTTCAGGTCGTTGTGACCTTGCTTTTTTCTCACCGAAGGAGTCTATCACT
>VDFB02047144.1:4705719-4762008 GCA_007258455.2 Sequoia sempervirens | reverse complement strand
ACATATGGAATTACATATGCAGAAAGGATATTATGTGTAATGTCCATGAATGCAATAGTTGGTATCTTCAGACATTTGGTTATATGTACATTGTATGCAGAGAGGTTTGTATGTGTAATGTTCATGTAAACCTGTAGTTAATGCCTTCAGACATTTGTAATAAGCCATCCTTGAGCATTGTCCAAGTTATATTAATCAGTTGCTGAGTTGTAGTAATCGTTGCATATAGCTGATTTCCAGTTACCAGTTCATTAAAATATTATCAGATTTTTGTTATCAGTTATGTTGGTTACTGTTGAGTTTTTTACGAATTTGCGTTAGAGGCTGCCCAAGTTGGCTATCCGTTATGGGTACCCATCTCAGGACTGCATCACACAGCATACTTCAATGACCTTGTGAGATGGCTAGTCTACAAAACTTTATGTCCTTACTGAGAAAATTTTGCAGCAAATTGCAGAATACTAGATAATGAGTAATTCAATTTTAAGGAGTGTAACAAATATTTTTTATGTATGCCATCCTCAATCAACCAAGAGGAATTGAAGCAGAAACACAGCATCAGAGAGAATTAATACATCTTCCTCCGAAATAATGTAAGCAAATGATACACAGTGACTGCATGCAAGTGCCTTTCCTCCACTTTAGATTTACATAAAAATGTGACGCCACTGGTTATCTTTATTTTATGTACGTGTTACACTTTAAATACTGTCAAGAATTTCAAAATTGTACCTTATACACTATAACTGCAGTCTGTAATCCTTTGGCAATTTAGCAAAAATATTTTAAGGCCAACTTGAGGCCAGTGTTGTAATTATTACTATTACATGGTTGAATTGAGGCCAGAACTGTCACAATTTACTTATTTAGAGATAGACCAAAGGAAAAAGGATCCTTTGTTCTCGAAACCTATTATATACTATCTTCTACCTTCTTCTTTCCCGTCTTATTCATGTTGTGTACATAACAATATGCTAATCTCACCTGATTTTTGACATTCACCTAAAGCCTCCCTCCCTTATATCTTATTATGCATTACTTCTATATCAAAGAAATTTTAAAATTAAAATCAGCAAAATCCTTCTGGTTCTTAGAAGGCAGCAGATTCTGCAGCCTAACATTATAACTTTTCAATTAAAAGCCAGAGATAAATGGTTTAAGGGGTTGAGGTGTACAGGTAACAATGCAAGAGCATGATACAGATTCAAAAGGTTAGTGGTAATGTTGTATCATCACAAACATGAGTTGAAATTTCAATAATATAAACTAAAAACTCTTGTATTACAAGAATGACATCAACCCCAAACTATAGCACTCAATCTGATGAGTCAGGGTAACCAGCCTCACAGAGAAAATAATGAAGAACCAACTCTACAAATTACCTAGTGAATCTATCAGATAGAACCTCTCACATGCACCTTGGAAACATAGACTCTATTCGATGAATAATATCAATGAAATAGAAAACAAAACACATCCCCTTTTAACCTGCCTATAATGATATTTGAAACAATTACACCAAAAGTTGTAGTTGCAAACAGATAAATGACATCTCGTATGAAGACCACCAAAAAACATTATGGAATTTATTTAAAAACTAAAGGCCCATAATAAAAATTGATTAATATATCCCACAGAGCACTTTGGCTTAAAGGCAGTTCATAACATCTGTGGGGGCAACTTTAGTGTTTAACATTTGCCAAAGGGCTGTTGTTTCCATTTTATTCTAGATTATATTTATAGTTTGGATTCATTTCAAAATGAAATTTTACTAGTCCCTGATAATAGTGGCTGTATATCTTCATCCATGAATTGTGAAATAACTTGGTCTTCCCCTCCTAAGGAGTTCATTAAACTGAATTTTGATGGAGCTGCCAAGGGCAACCCAATTCCAGGTGGTGGATGTATCTTTCATGATGAAATTTGACAGCCTATTCGAAATTTTGCAACAAATGTGGGGATTGAGACCAACAATCAAGCGGAAGTATTGGCTATGCTTAAAGGTTTAGAAACAAGTGTAATGAGGGAATGGAAGAGACTTATTGTGGATGGCAAAATTGAATCTTAGCGCCATGGAATGCTCATTGAAGAAGCACATTGGCTGGTCTCAAAATTGGATGAGCTGACCTTTTTAGATATTAAAAGGACAGGGGATCAGGTGGCGGACAAGACTGCGAACCCAGGTGTGATTCTCTTCGCTACTAAAGTAGCCCTGAATCAGTGCTAGACTCGTAATTTTCCCAACAATCTAAGAAAGCTGGTAGTGATGGATACAAAAACTCTATTTTCTTGCAATGCATAAGCTTTTGGGATATAGGTGTGCCTTATTACCCCCTGCTGCGTTGGAATCCAGTGATGGAATATTGCTGATTGTTGGACTTCAGCTTTGTGGGGTCAAATTCTCATTGGCATCTCTTCTCCCCCTCTTTCTTCTGTTTCTAGCGTGATAATATGCTTTCTTCATTTGCGGTACCGCTGAGCATTCTGGCTAGCAGCTAACCGGTCTCTAAAGGTTTTTTGCTGTGCTAGGGCCCTCTCCCTAGGTCATTTTAGGGGGGAAAAATGAAGATTTGCTCCAGTTTCTAATATAACGTATAGCATACCTATATCGTAAGTAAATAATGAATTATGAAGTAATTCACCATGGTTTCTAAGCTTCAAATAAGCCAGGCTTCTTTACAACTACCTCTAAACCTCACTCAAAATTAATAAGACGAAAAAAAAAAGTGTATGCTTTTACCTGTTTTGAAGGCTTGGGAGTTTCAGAACCATCTTCCTGCCACCAGCTAACAGGGCAAAGGCGTCTGACAGTATACTGTCTTCTGCTTGGAGGAACAACCACACGCCCAATTAACTTGGTATTGTAGTTCCTAAGTCTTGTAGTGCGCAAAGCACCATGACCAGTCGAAGGAGATATGAACAATGACTGCCCACTTAGGCACTGGGAGAGGCTTGCCATTATTGGCTAGATCCCAAAACACCAATCCAAATTAAGAACATAAAATCACCATCCCTGTAAACAAAACTTCCTTTTTTTATTAGCATATCAGATTCCATGGCCCTTCTGGATACCCATAAATCCTAGCGTCCTAAATTAGGGGCTTCTATCCTTATTTAGGGCACACACAGTGGAGAAAAATGGATTGTGTGCTTAATGGAGGACACCCAGTGGAGGAAATTGGATTATCTCCTGAGTTGGAGGTCATCCGATTGGTAAAAATGGGTACCCACAAATCCAAGTATCTCCAAGTATCTTCCTTACAGATTTTATTGACACACTTTTTTTTCTAAATTACCCTCTGTGTAAACTACCTAAAATACTTTGATGGACAAGGTGGTGTCACAGAAGTATGTAATGACCCCATTTCTGCGGTTGTGTGACTGCAAGTATGATTTTCCGGTCTATATTAATAATTACTTGGTGAAGCTTACAAAGGACTTCAATTGGGAATAATTAATATTATTACAAAATTTATAGTGTTCAACAAATTAAGATGAGATTTCATATTTTTAATGAAATTTTATTGATGTTTTTTTTGGGATTTGATCTTTATGTTATATTATTTGAAATTATTAAAGAAAATATCACATAATTTGATATATATGTTGTAAAAATATTACTTATTAAAAATGATTTTAATCAATATGTTATATAATATTTTAAGAAAGTAAAGATATTTGTAAAGGTAATTTGTAAATTTATGGTATTTTTTATTTAGTTTTGGATCTATTTTGAGAAGAATGTTTTGATACATAGAAATATTGACAAATGAAGTAATTTTGTGCAAAGCTAGGTCCATAAACTTTTGTCATTGCATATCTATTACATGTATTTCAATAGACTTTACCACTTATTTTCATTCATATATTCGCACATCTCTATACATTTGTTCTATATATTTACTTATTACACCTATAAACATATTACTCCTATGCACTTTACCTACTCTAAATTTTTGACCCCTTTCACATTCTAGCACAAGTTTGTGGTCAGGGACTCATCTTTCCAAATTTAAAATTAGAAATTAAAACGGTCAATTCTCACCTATACTCTTCCCATCTAGAACTAATTAAACACAAAATTGCATGATGTATTGTTATGTCTTCATATTCAAAAGCATTTGATGCATTCATTTTAAATTATCAAGGAATCAAGAAATTGTTTGCATTACACACTTTGATTGGAGTAATAAAAGGAATTTAGATATGCATGATCACTCTTAGGAGCATATGCATAATTAAAGAGTCTTGTTTTCATTTTTTTATGCACATTTATGGGGTTTGACCTAAGAGAACATATTCCCTTGTGACATAGTAGCAAGCCTACCAAGGTCTTTAAAAATATTGTCAAGCCCCAAATATCGAAAAAGATTGAAGACACATGAGTGCATCAAGGCAAAGTGAAGAACAAAAGTTTGTAGATTTCATAGTACTTTAGTTTGCAAGTATAAGATAGATCTACAATTGTGAACTTGTTACTAATCCCTAAATTGGTCCTTATATAAAGAAAATAGAATATTTTAATTCTAAGACAAATTTAGACTATCCCTATCCTTGTCAAATTTTAAAGTGTGTAAATTTCTATGTCATTCTAGATTTATGTGCATTCTTCAGTCACATAGCTAAGTATTGTTGCTTCTACTTATAATCCTATATTAAATAGTTGTTTCTAAATTAGTCTAATTATCAATCACTTCTAAGTATACTTGATTAACTTAATCTAATCTGCATTTGATTGCATATATTTATTTTATTGGCTTAGGTTAATACTATGCCCTTAACTTATTTATTGTATTGGGATATGTGTAGTCAACTTATGACTAGCATAACCTTTAACTAAGTTATATAATAATTTTTGCAACCTTATATAAGTAGTTTGGTTAGCTTGGGTGGCATCTAACATAAGTTTAGTATATATAAGAGGTAGTGAGTAGTAACTTATCATCATATTTTAAATTATATTTAGATTGTTGAAGACTTCTAAAGGTTTTCCCCTTAAAGTGGCTTCTAATTATTGAGCATTTGCAAGCATTTTCTTATATTTTCAAGTACTTTTTAATGCATTCTTCTATTGAGAAAGTTCTTTCATTACAATTGGTATCAAATAATAATCTTAACATTATAAGGTAAGAAACAAGGTGATTTTTTTCAATTTTGGAGGTTGGGTCAAGTGAAGTACATGTTTATCTCAATTTGGTAAAAAAAGATTGGAGGGTTGATAAATGATTTATTGAAGCTACAATACTCTAAATTTGAGGTCATTTGGAGGAGTTATTACAAAATTTGGGTTATCACTAAATTCACCACCAAGGCTTCAAAACAAGAAAAATCTTAGAGATTTTTTTAACCAAGTGGGTCTGGACCCAACCAACTTACAATAAAAAAAGCATATTTTCATTTATTTTGAATAAGTTATTGTAAAAAATATTTTGGAGGCATCATGACAAAACCACATTCTATAGGTTGAGGTAAGAATTTTCACACACCAAGAAAATCTCCAAACAAAGAGGATATAGATTCAAAGTTAGGATCGAGTTAAACTTTAGATCTAGTGTGGTCTTCAATAGATGAAAAAGTGAACAAGTTGAAAGAAGGTATGTAGAATATGCAATCTCAAATATCAAGAGAAGTGGCTCATATAAAAGGAGTAGTGGTTGATATCAGGGAAATAATGTTACAATTCAGAGATCTATCAAGATGATATCTCTTTCACAACCTTTAACACAACATGATGTTTCAAGCAAATGAGGTGGATGGTCTAGGCCAACCAATTCTAATAAAAATTCTAGCATTCATATGGGATCTTTACTAAACTTGATGTCCAAGATGCATATGCACAAGTTTGATGGCAAGGATCCACTAACTTGGATAAATCAAATGGAAATTTTTTTGTTGTTCATCAAATTCCAAGTAGGTAAAAAGTGGCTATGGCTTCCTTATATCTAGAACCTAAATAATACATTTAGTATTTATGGCTATGTGCTCAAAGGAAGAAAAAGTCATTTAATGTCACTCACTCAGCTTTTACAAAGGAGCTACAGTCACACTATAATAATCATGCATCAAACAATTATTTTAGCTAATAATCCAAACTACATCAAAAATGTTGATTAAGAATTATATTCAACAATTCAATAATAGAGACAAATATAATGAGAAATTGGATGACTTGTTTCTTAATGGACTAAAGGATCACATCTAACATGAGGTACACATGTTTAGTTCTTCTTTTTTATCTAATTATTTTGTCCTAGAATGTGAGGTATATGGAATTTTTCAATTCCTAGAAGACAATGGGTCAATGGCATAACAAACAAACAAAAATTTAGCACAACCATTCCCTCAACCTATTAGATTGACTTCTCAACAAATTGAAGAAAAATGCACAAAAGGATTATTATTTAACTATGATAGCAAATATAATCAAGGGAATTAATGTGTTTGAAATAAATTGTACTATATTGTAGGGGCTTGTGAGGAAGAAGAAGAAGAAGATATATTAGAGTTGGGAAATGAGGCATGTAAGGAATTGAGGGATATCCCACCAACTATTTCTTGTCATTCATTTTCTACAATTATCATTTCATAAACTCTCAAGGCGACTTGGGTTTATTTAAGAAAGAAAGAGTAATGATGGTTGTAGAATCAACAAGAAATTAGCTTCTCGTTGGAATTGTTTTATCTATCCAACTCTAGATTTCACATCATGATTGCATATGGGAGTATTGTCAATTATTTGAGAAAATACCATAGCATTAAAAGGTTCATGAGAGAATGATGACCAAATTTCCATATATTTTGTATCTCTATGGGTGCAACAAACAATGGTTTTGAATTCCAATGGCTTACTACATTGAGGATAATTGAGATGAACTCCCTAGAGCTATTCATGCATTTCCACTCGAAGGCTGCAACAATTCAACTAAGAGGTTCATAGGAAAAGTCTTTATGGATAGTAATCTCTCATCAAATATAAAAGATT
Organism: Sequoia sempervirens; assembly: GCA_007258455.2. Lineage (NCBI taxonomy): Eukaryota > Viridiplantae > Streptophyta > Pinopsida > Cupressales > Cupressaceae > Sequoia > Sequoia sempervirens. The sequence goes on along the minus strand of VDFB02047144.1, from coordinate 4,755,026 downwards.
ATTAACAAGGGAAAAATTAGGTTGGTGGCCTAATTATTTTCACACGATTCCTATCAATCAAAAGTTCATGCACTATCAAATATGCAAGTAATTACAGATAGTCACTTAGTAGTTTTTGGAGGTATACCAAAAGGATTGCCTCCTAAAAAATTTACAATCATGATATTCAATTAGTACTTAGAAGTCAACTACCCAACTTTAGCCCGTACAGGTAGTCATATGTATTAAAAAGTGAGAGTGAGAAGATGGTAAATGAGATGTCAAAGGAAAAAATTATTAGGCATAGTCAGAGTGCTTACTCGTCTCTAATGATAATGGTGTACAATAAAGATGACACCTAACATATATGTCTTGATTATAGAGAGGTCAACAAGTACAACATCAAAGATGAGATTCTAATTCTAGTAATTCATGATTTGTTAGATGAGCTTAATGTTGTTACTTATTATTTAAAACTTGATATAATTATAATTAATATATACTTCTACTTAGAGAGTGGAGAGTAGATTTCTATTCGAATTATCATCAAATTAGAATTGGAGATGAGGATATACATAAGATTTATTTTTGAACCCATGAGAACCACTATGATTTTTTGGTGATACCTTTTGGCCTCACAAATGTGCCATCTATATTTCAATATTTGATGAACTCTATATCTTTAGTTTTTTTTTTTTCATAAATTTGTTTTGGTATTTTTTTATGGAATCTTAATAAATAATAAAACTTGGAAGGAACACTTGATCATGTGAATTAGACTTTGGACATTCTTAAACAATGTCATATTTATGCTAAGCCATCTAAGTGTGTTTTCAAGTCAATAAAATGGAGTACCTAAGTCTATTATTTTACATGAAGGATTCAAAGTGGATCCTCATAAGATCCAAGCCATGGTAGAAAGGAAATTGACTGGGACCCTCAAATACCTAAATGGTTTCTTAGGGATTATTGGTTACTATCTAATTTGTAAAAATTATGGTAGCATAACAACACCTATCACAATTTTGTTGAAGAAATATTCCTTCCAATGAAATGAGGAAGCCACCACAACATTTGAGAAGCTAAAGTAAGGAATGTGTACAACTAAAATTATAGCTACTCCAAGTTTTTCTAAATTTTTCATTATAAAATTTGATGCTTATGGACATGGCATAAAAGAGGTCCCCATGCAAGAGGGAAGATCCATAACATTTTAGAGTTTCCAACTAAAAGGTAAAATATTGTTGAGGTAGTTAATGAGAAGGAAATTATGGATATTTTACATTTCATCAAACAATGAATACATTATCTAATGGGAAGACACTTTAAGGTAAAGATAGATAATGGTAGTCTCAAATACTTCTTGGAATAGAGGTCATTTTAAGAACAACAAATGTGGGTCACAAATATGTTGAGATATGGCTTTGAGATCACATATAATAAAGGAAAGGAGAATGGTGTGGTTGATGCTCTATTTAGGAGAGATGAGTGCACATATTCACTATTGTTTACCATTTCCATATTATAAGTAGATTGGGTGGATAAGACATTTGAAGAATGGGTGAAGGGCACCAATACTCAAACTCTCATTGAAATAATACAACATGATTCTAGTGTGTCAAATAAATTTTCATGGAAAGGAAATGCTATATGGTATGAGGGTAAGTTGTACCTATGTAAGAACTCAACCCTTTTAATTTTAGGGTTTAGGAAAAACTACACAAATCTCTAGTAGGTGGGCACTTAGTATTCTTGAATATTTATCATAAAATAAAGCAATATTATTTCAGGGATGGGGCCCAAGAGGATGTCCAAATATTTGTAGCAAAATGCATGGTTTGCCAACAAAATAAAGTGGAAATAATTAAGACTTAAGGTCTTCTACAACCCTTATATATTCCAAGCTAGAGGTGAGAAGAGGTATCCATGGATTTTAACATAGATTTACCTAGGTCTAAAGGAAAAAATATGATCATGGATCTTGTGAATAAACTCACCAAATGTGCATATTTTTGTGTTGTCACATTGTTGGCAAAAAAATTTATCACTACAGTATTTTGCCAAGATTAGCTAACTCATCATATGGGCAGTTGTAAATTTTCATAATAGTTGGAGAAATAATTATGATATTTAAGTATTTTCCTCTATATTTGAGAGGGGAAATTATATCATATGATAGTTTTTTAAAGTTTTCGGTGTACTTTTATCTTGACAATATGTAAGGAACACAAAAATGAAAAAGGGGAAAGAAAGTAGAAAGAAACCCAAATTAGGCATGCACAAGGCACTACAAGATTCCTCAAAGGATGAATGGTAAGAATGAAAGAAAAGGAAGAAATAATCAATAGAGACACAAAGTTATTTGACAATTAGTGGGCACAATATTGATGAGGGAATGAGGGTTTAATGAATTACCTTCTCAAAATGTAAAGAGAAATTAGAAGAATTTATTATAGATTAAACATAAGAATAACCTAAACTAAATGAAGAACATAAAGACACAAAGTTCAAACAAATTCTTATGATTCCCCCAAAATCAAAGCATAAATTCTTCATTCCACTTCTTATACATCCAAACATACACAAGAAAATACAAAGAAAAATATGAAGTTTGACGTAAGAAAAACCTATAAATAATGGGAATAACGATTCAAATTTTTAAAAATTTATTTTCATTTCTTTAAAATATTGGAGTGCAAAGTCTCCTCACAACTTCTTACTGTAGTGATTATTTTGAAAGGTGGAAGATTATCCTCCAAGAGTAGAACAACCATAGAGATAACTTTTCAATAACACTACTTTACAATAAATAGAGGAAAGGGTAGTTATCTTTCCCTTGTAAGCATTTTTCCCTTCCTTTTTTGAATTTTATAAAACATTATAATAGCAATATGTTTAAATCACTCAACTGAGCATAAAATATTTAATTCCTTGAAATAAATGACTTTCCAACTTAATAACATTAAAGTTGTAATTAAATATTGAGTCCTCATTGAAACTCAATGAGTTTATGACTATCAATACATTATGCCAAATAGTTTGCATGTGTTGGCTATATGTGGTGATTTTTAGAGCATTTTGTTAAACATTTTATGATAAAATTTCATGAATTAAATTTGTTGATTTTTTCCTCTTTCCTATCTCTACCAAGTTCAAAGGGTGTCTCAAATCAATCAAGTACCAACAATTAGTCACAATCTACAACTATTAGAATTGTTTTCAAGCAATAGTGATCATTATGCATCCTACAATTCTCCCTTTGATTAAATTAGAAATCGACATATTAAGATGAACTATAACAAACACATAACTATTACTGGTTTGAATTAAAAAGTATGTCTTGATTTTATTATATCATTGTCATTATTGTTGACACAACACTCATGACTCGCTACTAGATGCCTCTTCATCTTCTTCATAAGACTTATTGTTTTGTTTTCTTCTTCAATTTCTAGAATATCCTTCTCTATATCATCTTTAGACCATTGGGAAATTGGGTAGCTTATGAACTCTAAATGTTACTTGATTAGGTCCTTCAAACATCTCTCTTTGAGATACTTTCATTGATCATCTTTGAGGTAAAGAGTAGCCTTTGTTCACCTTTCAAATTTAAATTTAATGTATGTGTCAAACCTTCTTTTTTAAGATCAGAGGACTCAATATCTAGATCGTGTTCTTGAAGTTAGGCACTAGGTGCATATGACATTGAATTAATACTTGAACAAATAGTTTGAGCCTAATTTTATCTAACATTTATTTTAAATTTTATTTTACATATTATTTGGGGTCATGTGAAGAGTATAATCTAGTCCAAAACATTTATAATACTCATGTTTCTAAGATATCTCATCCTCAATCTCTATCTTGACTACAACTCTTGTCTCATAGTACCAACATTTAATATTACAAATTATGTAACTACCAACACATATGAGCAAAAGTGACATGCTAAATAACCTCATATATTATATACACTCGACATACCCTTTTATAGAAAGGTTGAAGCAACGTATTTTGTCTTTGAACAAGGAGTTAGCTCCACATTGAAGAACAATTGTCATGGGATTATAGAAAATTACTATTTGTTGAATGATTAGTTTGAATAAAGACTAAAAAATTCCGTAATCAATTCCATCATCCAATAGGATATTCAAAATATGATATTTCTCTTTTCCATAAATAATGCCTTAAATATTGCCAACTATACTAGGAAGATAATTTCTAAATTTGTGAAATGAGATAGTCATGACCTTATCTATTGTGTTTTGATGTCCATATCTATACCATATTTCAAAGACTCTAGCTTGACTTAGGTCGGAGCACTATGAAGGCTATGGATTTTAAAATTTCACCTACCAATCATATTCATTTGAGGTTTTTGAAATTGAACAATTCATCCATTTTTGATATAGTCCATAGCCATGGTGCTCTACAAAAGATTTCTCTCTGTGACAAATATTTAAATATATTGTACCATTATGTCTAATTGAACATTTTGTGTTCAAATTTTCCTATGAGGCTACTAAGACTCATGTATTTTGTGTTTTACAACAATTATATTGCATGGGATGCTTATTTTGGTAACTTTTCATGCGATTGAATGATTTATCAATATTATTATAAATCTTTCATTTGGCATGTGCAAGGAATATTATTAACAAAGGTTGTAGACTTTGGTTTTACATCTATAACTTACTCCCATTTGAAAGTTTTAATTTTTTTTTCAAGAAACTCATTTTAAGTACATTTCAACTATTTGAAAGGTGTCAAGAACATTGCTTAGTTTTGAATAGGTTCTTAGGAGCTTCTTTAGTGTTGGAATATTAAGGTGTGCATATTTAAATAAATCATTTAAATTTATATTAAATAAATATTTACTTGGGAGTTAACATTCCATAGATAGTTTGAGGCAATTTAGGAAAGTTACCAAAATGTAATATTTTATAAATATTTGTGCAAGATATTGTAAAACCCATCTATATGAAACACTATTATATCATTTTATTATTGTTTGCAATCATGACATAATATATAGTTATTTTTTGGTTCTCACCATACTTCAACATGATATCAAGCACTGAGAAGGTCAATCATGAGAGTTTGGATCCCTCCTATGAGGCATCACATTATTTTTTCTTGTTATTGCAAACTCATAGGAACTAATGATTGTGTTGTTGAACAAAAGAGAGGGAATGACAAGGGGAAAATTTTTTTGAATGTGAGGAGAGAAAACTATTGTGTTTGGTTGTTGTTTTGTTGGGAAACTAAGCCATAAGAAGAAATAAGTCACAAAACCTGAGAAAGATCTAGCAAAAGCATAAATAAGACATAAAATCGTTGCTAAATGTGAGACTAAACAAAAATATTTCACACATACATGAAATAAAAGAATGGAGGTTAAAAAGATGCATCTAAAACTATCTTCCATTTGTGAGGTGTGAAGAATTTAGTCTAAAACTATTGAATCACAGAGGAACTTGCAATTTGAAGAAGTCATTTCCAATGTGAACTTGAACTGTAACATCCATCCACTTAAAACACTAGTAAACTCAAGAATTTACTAGAAGGTAAATAAACTTAATAAACATGAGAATTTTTTTTTAAACATTTGTATAAGCACAAGAATTTAAAGTACAACTTTTCAAGATAAATTCACATGTAATTGTAACTAGAATCAAGATAAATCCTTACAATATTCATTTATATCACATGAGATAAACTTAGCATAAAGATTAGTTTTACCTCATAGGTTTTGACTGTCATAAGCCAGAATTTGGGGTTCACTGCATCTGGAATATTGATCTCTATCTTCACAAGCCTCAAAGAGTCTACTGCTACAGAGGGAGAGCATCATCCAAGTGCTTTTCTTCCAACCACGGACTCAAGTGGTCCCCCGCATACTTCCTAATTGGAAGTGACCTAGCCCTTCTCGAAGAGTATAGATATAAGGAACTGCCAAGTTTCTCCATCTCAGTCCTAGGGATGTGTCCTACAAAACTCAATCGACCATACAACTCTAGATCCCTTCTAGCTAAGTATGATCATTCTGATTGGTCATGCCATCTAGACACTCACCTCTGACTCGTCTTGGAACTGTCTCATCCTATAGTTTACTTACTTTATTTAGTACTCTAGACACAAACTAGTCTGTATAGAAAATCCATTTTAGCCAATCTGACTTAGAACTAATCCTTAATCTAGGATATTCATTCAATGTAAAGATTTAGGTATTTCAACCCTTTTAAAAGTCTCTTATTGCATCCTTGCAATATCTAGGGTTTATGACTTCCAGTCATTTTACTCTCAAGATTCAATACCCAACATCTTGATGTGTTAAATCGAGTTTCGACATTATTGTAGAATCTCTTAAGGTATTATAAAGACTTCCTGTCTCATTCTATGGTTTTCTCAACCTTTCACTATCAATCAATATATATATGCACAATGTCATATCAGACATAAGAGTTATATATTTCCTACATCCTCCTTGTTTCAATACTAGGGTTTAGCTTCTCTAACCCAACGCAAAGAAATATCATCATCCTTGATTCTCCAAAGGTAATAACATAAGTGTAACTAACCATAAAAAACAAAATGCCTCTAGTCTCTTCTAGACCACTTGACATTGTTTGAATTCACACTTTACGTACATGAATAAACATAGTATTCAAGGTATTTCCTTGCCAATATAACATCTCAAAGAATACTATCATTTCATATCAATAGTCTTGATCTAAGTCAATATTTCAACCCTTAAAAGGTTTGATTTATAAAAGATAATAATCTATCTTCGACCCCTTGGTCTACTTGAGTCTACTGACTTTCAACCTAGGTTAAGTTATGAACTCATATATAACTTCCTTTATTTCTTAACCTTTATCGATCTTAATAGTTTACCACCGTCATATTGAAATGAGTTATGAATCTCTCCTTATGTCCCACCTTGAGGTAAATCATTCCATTGATACCCAATCCTGGGCTACCTATGTCTTATGTGCACTTAGCACTAAAATAAGTACTATTGAACAAGAACTATGAGATCTATATAACATTGCATTGCCTAGTTTATTCTCTCTCTTGAGACAACATAGCACAGGTACTAATGGTTAAAGAAAGGCTATCTAAATTTCCTCATCCCTGGATCACCTATTCTCCTGGATTTGTTTTACAAAAATGTCGTGTAAAACTCAATTTCGTAAAAGGTATTCTATATCCATAGTGCAACATTGTCACTTCAATATCAAAAGGATATTATCATCACTAAAACCTCTATTCCAAATAAATAATAGAGATATGCTTCTAAAAGCAAGAATACATCTATTAAACTATCGTAGTCTTCACCCTAGATATTCCATTATATCCTTATATTTCTCTTTTAAAGGAATACTGATTTGGTCTTTCCATTCTCTAAAACTCGTATTGTTTTCCTTTTTAGGATGCATGTTCAACAAGCTAATAAAAGATTACATAGATTCATCCTTTCTTTCTTGTAATCAAAAATTGTGAAGATATACATCCATAATAAACTCTTTACTTGCAAGCTCGTAAAATAAGTTAAGGATAGAGAAAATCATGCCTGTATAACGGTGCTATTCTGCACTTCTTACCAGCGATGCTTCTCCAAGCTGGAGGAAACACAATATTTATAATCTCTTCTAATCCTTCTTCGGAGCAATCAAGGTCCGAACTTTTGTAGAAATCTCTTAGCACCTTACGTTAGCCATTCTTGGAATTTTCTACACAAAATTGTAAAACTAGCACATCGCTTTCCATTTGTCTTTAGGGTTGTTGTCACTCCATAGATGAGGAAATGCTCTCAATGCCATGAGTTTGGTATTTACTCCTGAATTTGGTGGTCTCTTGACTGGTTCAGTCCTCTCCTCTCATGTCTTTTGTTTTTCTGCATATATCATACACTTAGAAAAGGTCAATATCAACCACCGTGACCATGCTCCTCACATTCCTGAAAAGTGGATGGGCTTCCTCAATCTTACAAATTCGTATCACAACCAACGACCAATGGAACACCCTTGAAATACAACTCAACTCGGGTCTAATACATAATAGCATGGCACTGTGCATGTATTCAAAATGATCAAAAATGTCTTTCCTTCTCCCTATTCACTGGTTTCAACCGCCTGATTTTCACACGGAGAAGGATAGACTCCCTTTAATCTGTTCTTCAGTGAAGTTCCAAGAGGTTCCAAAAGCTCTGGAAATTCTGTTTCCCGCCAGAGCATTAAGGATGTCTTCTCCTTTTATTCCTTGTCTCTTCGACCCTCTTCATATATCCTTGCTATTGTAGAGAGGTAATGAATAAAAAGGGCGAGTGCTCTTCAAGAAGACAGTCGTTGAATGCCCATGTCCTTCTGGAGGAATCCTCCCTCTTTCTCCCCATTCTTGCTCGACGAGAAACCGTTATAGCAACTATTGCAAAGGTAGTTCCTAATGCGGTTCCAGACTTAGGCCACTTCCTCATGTTTCCAAATAGCCTCCCACATGTATCCGTTAGCGACGGGTTTCATGACGCTTTATATTCTCCCATTTAGCATCCGATAATGCTTGGTACTACTAGCCGCGACCTGACCCACGCAAGAAACAGTTATAGAAACTGTTAAAGAGGTAATTTGAAAGCATTAGTTTGTTCACTCGAAGTCGTTAACCCACGACATGATTCTTATCCTCTCAAATATCATCAATTGACTTAGGAAAATAAATTTTGTTAATAAAAATAATAATTACCATGCTAATTGACGTGATGAGAGATGGGGTTAGAAAGTGGAGAATTGAGTTGCTATCAAATAAGGTTTATGTTGCCTTTGAAAAATTGTGCACACAACCCTTGATGGCAACTATTATCGTTGATAACCCTTCTAAAAATAAAAGCTAGGTCCTATCGTTTAACTCTTGGTTTATGTAGCCATTGCTAGTTTTCAACATATATTCTAGCATAATAATACATTAATAAATACTAACATCATGGGAAAGGTTGACGACATAGGTCGTTATATCATCCATCCGGCATATTCGTCAAAACGAACGAATTCAATGATGATCATAAATGATCAACATCCAAATGTAATATCATCATGAGAGCCATAAGTAAAAATGTTAAAGATTGAACATATGTAAATGTCAATCATTCAAGAATTAGGAGTTGGTAACGCAATCCTACATGATTGATGACATTGATCTTTTGTCATCTCTCGGTCGTATTCACCCCATAAAACAAACTCAAATATGATCATCATAATGACTTCCTTTTGTAAGGACTCAGGCTATCATATTAGTTTCCCAACTTATTAAGCCAATTTAAACTATTATCAAGAATATAGACAATAATTAACACCCAATTACGCAAATGAGGTCACAACATAAACTCGTTATGACATGAGAAGCGACATATTCGATAGAAAGTTATCTCAAATGCAAAACAACTAAAGTTCAACCTTGACGATGTCACTATCCCCAAAACGACTAAGTTGACGTTAGGCAACTATAATTAGACTTAAGACAGTGACAACCTGTTCTATTCCTTGTATCTATTCCCTTCTCTCTGATGATGCTCTCCCTCCCTTTCTCGAAGGGCGGAAACCTGTTTTTTAAATGCAACTTGCAATCAACAACACAAGATTAGTGTTTCAGTAATCGTTTTCCTAATCCTCATGAGATCATCACATCTTGACAACTTTTAAACACATGTCAAATTTTAGTCAAATAAACATGACTCATGAGAACATTGATTTTTTTCTAGCCATTTTAACTAAACGTCAAATCATTGAACATGCATAATCATCTACTAATTACTTCAAAGTAAAAAGTAAAACATAGTTAAAGTTAGGGGTGTAACATGAACAACGAGAGGGATTTTTTTGAAGATCTATATAATTATTTGAAGTTTGTAAAACTATTGAGATCCTTGTTTAGCTACATAAAAAAATCATCCCAATTTTGGTGTCCTTTTGCATACTCAAACTATTTAGAATGTGTGGTGCTGGCATAAATTTCTAATAAAATATGCTTATAACTAAGGAAATGGTTTCCAAAAAATTCCATTGAAGATGCGCTAAAAATTTTATTGACTATTTTTCTGTGTGAACAACATTTCAACACTTTCATCTTTGGGGTTCTCTTTCCTAAATAAAATAATTTTAAGTCAAATTATTTTTTCATGAATAGATTGATGATTTTAAAAGTTTAAAAATGTGAATAAATGTTAAGTTGGATATAATTTTTTTGGTTGGAGAGAAGGAAGGTTATGATAAACTTAACTGAAGGTTGGAGGAATATTATCATCTCGAACTAGCTTCTTTCTTTGAGATGATATCTTAGATGAAAATCCTTAATTTGTTTTTGTGTCTCTGCATGGAGCAAGGAGGAGCTTGGTAGTTATATAATTTGGTATTTTATGACTTGTGATAAACTGAGTGTGTCTCAATCCATAAAGAGAGGAGTGTTACTATGGATAGTGGAGTAAGTCTCAATTCACAATCAATGTTTTTTCTTGTGAATAATTTAGCATGCCTTGATTCATAAGAAGGGCGGTATCCTTGTGAATAGTTAAGCATGTCTTGTTTCATAGGTATCATTGGAAAACTAGGATATTTTCTTAGTCATAATTAGTTTGGAGTGTTCTACAAAGATTTGGTGGTCAATTAGGACATATACCTAAACATGATCAGTGTAGGGTGTTCTAGATGAGCACAAAGATTTGGTGGAGATGCTTCTATATATTTTCAAATGGAATACTACAGTAAGTCCATTTAGTGTTTTTTTTCTTTCATTTTCATTTTTTATTTTATAATGTAGACCTTGAGAGGAAGGGGGTGTTGGAATATTAAAGTTTACATGTTTTAATAAAGTACTTAGTTTTAGATTTAATAAATATTTAAAATTAGGTTATTTTTCCATAAATAGCTTGAGATAGTTTGAGAAAGATACAAAAATGCAATACTTTGTAAGCATTTACACAAATCATTATAAAATCAACTCATATAAAACATCAATATACTAGCAATCGTATCTTGTGTGCAATAAGTATGTTGAAGAGGTGTGGAAGGTCAATTAGGTAAAATTTTGGTCTTTTTTTTGCATATATTTGTGCATTTTGCTCATCCATCTTGGGCTCCATAACTGTGACTATTATGTCCAGATTGCTTGATCTAAATGGCCAAGGTTTTTATACGAGACTTGATTTCTCATAATCATTTTTTGTTCAGGGTTGTCTTAATTGTGACCTCTGTCAACAATTCCCAAGTCCACTTGATAGCTTCACATTTAAAATGACCACCAAAAAACTAATTTCTAAGCATCTCAAAGAACATATGGTGGTATTTTTCCTTAAATTTTTAAGACTCAACTTTCTAACACTGTGTTGTTCAAGAATTGGATCAAGAACAATATCCACTTACTTGTTAATATCACTGAATCTTCTTTCTTGTTCAATTTTGAAAATTTGATGAAAGCTTCTTCTTTTTTTCATCAAAATCTCACTTGTATTGGGTCTTCCAAAGCACACCCATATTCCCTAAACTCATTCTTTATAGTCCACTTTTTAAAAGCCAATTCTTGAATCGACTATCTTATTCTAGTTGGATTTATGAATTTTGGAGGAAGAATTCCTATCCTTCCCAAAGTTAACAATAAGCATAGTATGAATCACTGTATCAGGAGTATATTTCCCTTCATTACACATCCTTTGTAAAGTCCTTACATTATATCATGATGGTTAGACCTTATGACACACCTTAAAGGTAAGTATAATCATGAATACTAAGATATTATAGTATATTTATTTTATATTATATGTTATTTAATATATTATATATTATATGTTATATAATATATTATATATTATATGTTTTTTATTAGAGCTAAAGTAGGTTTCGAAGGGGCCCAAAAACCCTTTACAAAAAAGAACAACTAAAGTAAAAGATAACAACAACAAGCACACAACAACCAAAACACAGTACACCATCAACATGACATCAACCAAAAAGGAGGAACAAAAACAACAACACTACATATTCTTTAGGATATCAATAGCCCCCATGTCACTCATCCCATTCTTTTGAAAGTCATCCATAACTTTAAAAAAATCCTTAGTAGGAGCCCCAGGCTGCAATTTGGTCTTATTACATGTACATGCACCAGGACCACCCACATTCACCTCGCTAATCAAAACATTTTGCATACCACTAGCCTTATCAATAGAAATCTCTGCCTCCACAGGCCTACCACCAGCACCAACAACCTCACCAAGAACAATCTTCTTGGCCATTTCCACAGGGGGAGAAATGCCAACAGATTTATACTTCACAACAAATTTAGTCCCTTCCCCACCCTTCTCCAAATTAGCATTAATCCTTTCCATTTGGTCCTCAAGGGTCAAGATTCTTTGCTCTAACATCTGCTTCATGTTTAGAGTTTTCTCAACAATAGTCTTCAAAGAGTCAAACATATCATCAATTTGATTCTAAACCAAGGACTCTCCCACTTTAGTCACCACCCCACAAACCCGAACATTGTTAATGTTGAGTTCATGAAACACCCATTTAAAAAATTTAAACAAAGAAGTAGAGCTCTCTTTAGCCATCCCCAGAACATCAGAGATATCCTCATAGTCAAAGTTAAAAACATCCTTACCCACAACAGTATCCTCCTCAAAAGAGCTAACTTTATCCTAACTAACACAAATCTGCTTACCTTTACCACCAGGAATTGACATTTGAAGCTTACGCACTGAATCGACAATATCCTCAACAACATACCTTCTTTTATTCATCATAACCAAGTCCACACTTGGGGAATCCACAACATCCTACCTGCCATCATCCTTCAAGGGAGAAGTAGCTTGCATTTCCAACAACTGGATAGTAGACCTAATAGCCAATTTCTTGTTACTGCCCGCCTTCAAGTCCTTACTCTTGATCTGCAAAACAAGGGACAACAGGGACACTTCTTCAACCCTTTCCTTCTAAGTAGTAGAAGGAGTAGCAATATTAATCAACTTATCATCAGCCTTTTGCTCACTACCAGTCTCATAGTCTTTCAAATTAGGACCCAATTCCCCTTTACCAAACATTCCCACATATGGAGGCTGCGAGTCCACTTCCAAGGAAGCTTGGGAGTCTGGGACATAATCCATGTCATCCTAATTTCAAACTCCTCCTTAAGAATATTTTTCCTCTTTTTCCCTTTCTTGCAAACCGACTCCTCTTCAAAGACAGTATCATATTCCATAGCCATATTTTGTTTCTTACCCTTGGGAATGGCAAGCGGTTTGGCAACCTTAAAGGCTTTAGCATAATCAGTAATTCATAGAATAAGCCCTACATGGAGCATCAGGTTCTTAGGATTCCTTTTGTGATCCTTCAACCCAGATTCCAGAGACGCTAGAAGATAAAAAGGAAATTAAATTTTCTTTTTATGGTGAAAGTGATTAAGGAGGACAAAATGATAAGAAAATTTACTGCAAAAAAATGACCTTCAAGGGTAATATATCTCTTAAGTTCCTTATCGACATCCCCCCAAAGCGCTTTGAGTGATCTCCTCTGGTGCCCACTACTCTTAGCCGGCTTAAGGTCTTGAGCTTCATTCCCCTTGAAAAAAACTTACATAGCAACCTTTGATTCCTTCTTGTCTTTTTAGACCTTCTTTCCTTTCGTCGAGAGCCCAGCGATATTAGCTACAAAATCCTCATTTACATCAAACTCTGTACCCCCAGTTTCAAAACCCTGTTATTCCAGGCTTTAGCAAACATAGCCATTGCTTGCGGGTTGTTTCCATGCAACCTTTCCAGATAAGGTGTGAGCCCACCTTTATCCAAAATATGCCACACCTCCTCCTTTTTCTTAAGAAAGTTGTAAGAGAAAGGCTCTACATGATTCCTATCACTTCCCATGGCCCCATAATTTGTAGAAGAAAGAAGCTTGAGAACCTTGCAAGCGATAAGGAGAAACCTCGAGAAGGAGAGAAAAATTCCCACAATCCATGTGGTAACAATATTATGATAGAGGCCAATAATGATTTTAGGATGCTTCTCCATACAAAGATTGAGCAAGGTACCATCAGCCTGATTATAATCTAGCTCACCATCACTCCAAATAATTACCTGCCATGTGAAAATAGCCATGCGAGCCCAAGGCATTAAAAGTTCATCAACCAAGTTGGCAATTTTGAAAATCATGATTTATACACGCAATTGCCTCAATGGGGAGAGGGTTGTTCACCTCCCATTCCCTAGGACCCCTAACACCAAGATTAGCAAAAATATTAGCTAATCCATTTCCTTCTCAAAATATATGAGATATATAATATTCATCAAGGGAGTTAAGGATTTCAATAGCATCCAAGATGATGGCTTCAACACTCCATGAGGGGGCAAAGAATTTCTTCATATTATTAATAATATTAAGAGAATCCTCCTCAAGCCATACCTTCTTATAACCTTTCAATTGGGCCATTTTCAAGCCATGATAGGCTACAACCACCTTTGCATAGTGGTCCGTCTAGGTTTCCAAAGGGATCTCCATAGCGGAGATGAACCTACCATTAGAATTTCTTAACACTCCCCCACAACCAACATGACTTGGATTACCTTTAGTAGCTCCATCAAAGTTAACCTTCACCCAACCAACATGAGGAGCTTTCCAAACAACATCATCTCTAGAGGCTTTCCCTTTAGTGAGAGGAAGAGTAATATCACAGGGCAGCTTCCAATTATGTGCTATGGAAATGTCATCCAGAATGAGCCTTATCCTCAGACCATTCTGGAAGGAAATCCTTGAGACAAAGTTTTCTTTGATAATAGCACAAATTTTAAAAGCCACAGAGATAGCAGGAAGAACCGAACTTCTAAAAATCCTATTGTTGCACTCAAGCCAAATACCCTAAGTAATATGAGGAAGAGAAAGAGACCAAAGAAAAGGTAGAGCAAGATTAGAGGATGGTCCAACCCATTGAGACCACACTTCCCCAATCGAAGAAGGGAACACCCAGCTGAGATTCCAAAGAGACAAAACATGAGCCCACACCTCTAACAAATTTGCATCCAATCAAAAGGTGAAAGGAGTTGTCAGCATCCTCTTCACAGAGAAAGCATCTATTAGGCATCACAAAACCTCTCTCGACCAAATTGTCAATAGTTAAGACCTTATTCTGGCAAAAAATCCAAAAGAAAATATTAACCTTGGGAATCAATTTAGAGGACCACAGGTAGGACCAGAAAGGAACAGGACCAACAAAGGAAACTTGAAGATGAAAGGCCGAGGAAACAAAAAATTTACCATTGGAAGAAGTCCTCCACACAATTTCATCAACAATAGCAACAACATGAATATGAACCAAGGACAAAGCATTAAAAAGATCCCCCAACCCCTGTTCCACCTCATGCAAACTTTTCCAGTGACCCCCATCAATATAATCAACAACAAATCTGCCAACCCTCCGCACATAGATGTTCATGAAAGGTTGAGCCCATGGTTCATCTTTAAGAGGCATGTTACCAAACCAACAATCCTCCCATAACAAAATCTCTTGCCATTGCCCAACTGCCAAAAGAGACCTTTAGAAACAAGCCTACGAGCCTTGACCATAACAATCTAGAGAGTGGACCCAAACATAGGAGAAAAGTCAAGAGACAAGAGATCCCTTATCTGATCAATCCCACGAAGATATTTGCTCAGAGCAATTTTATCCCATTCACTCTTAGCCAAAATAAGGTTCCATAGTTGTTTGCCTAGAAGGGCCACATTAAATTCTCTAATTTTACGAATTTTAAGACCTCCCACTTTCTTAGGCTTGCAGATATCATCCTAGGAAACCAAATGGATTCTTCTCTTATCCTCCACCCCAGACCAATGGATTTTTTTTGAATTCCCTCTAGCTTATCCATGATTTTCCTAGGCATATAAAACAAGCTGAGAGCATAAACAAGAAGATTCTAAAAAGTAGACTTGATCAGCTACACTTTCCTAGCTTGGCTCAACAATGCACCCTTCCAACTAGCCAATTTTTAGTTAAACTTAGCAACCAACCCCCTCCAAAAGGACTCAAGAACATTGGAGCATAGGGGTAGACCCAAACAGGACGCAAGCTCACTAATCTGACACTATAGAATTCTAGTAATTTTAATCTACCTGTGGTTAGGAGTGTTAAAGAAGAAGATAACAATCTTGGGTAAGCTAACCTTTTTCCCAGAAGTTGCCTCATATTTCTGCATAATAAGTTCAATAGCTTTGGCCTCCTTAATAGACGATTCCCCAAGCATGAGAGAATCATCAACAAATTATTGATGGGAGCAAATAAGATTACTTGAAGAAGGAGCCAACCCAGACATAAGACCAGAATTAATAAATCTCTGGATAAGGTGACCCAATGATTCCACCATGATAATAAAAAGAAAAAGAGATATAGGATCTCATTTCCTCAGACCCCTCGAGCAATCAAAGAGAGGGGAGGGAGAGCCATTGACCATAATAGAGAACCTAGGAGTGGAAATGAGTTGATTAATAAGAGTCACCATTTTCTCCCCAAACCCAAAAGCTTTCAAGATCTCATAAAGAAAACCCCAATCAACTCTATCATAAGATTTAAGCAAATCAAGCTTCAAGATAAAACTATCACACTTATTAATAGTTAAGGAGTGAATATTCTCGTGGACAGTAAGAATAGAGTCTAGAATCTACTCGCCAGCCACAAAACCATTTTGTTGAGGAGAAATGATAAGAGGAAGAACCTTTTGCAATCTAATCACCAACACCTTGGAGAAAATCTTATAAATCGAATTACACAGGTTGATAGGGCGAAATTCATCAAAGGAAGCAGCACACAATTTCTTAGGCACAAGAACAATGAAAGAGGAATTCAATTCCTTTAAAAGATTTCCAGTGCCAAAAAATTCCTTAGTAGCATCCACAACATCCTTGGCAATGATATCCCAAAAAAACTAAAAAAAGAACATCGGGAAACCATTAGGCCTCAGAGCCTTATTATCTTCAAAATAGAACACAAGATTTCGAATCTCCTCTGCCAACAAAATACTAACCAGTTGCTTGTTAATAACATCAGAGATAACAATAGGGATCTCCCCTAGAATATCCTCCTTGCAATCTTGATTCAACTCCCCTTCCACCAAAAGCAAGCTAGAAAAGTAAGAAGATGTCGCTTGCTACAAAGCAACATCCTCCTCCAAGACTTGATTATTGAATTGGATAGTATTAATACGATTAGAAGCCCTATGTTTCAAAGTAGAGGTGAAAAAACCTTGTGTTTCTATCCCCACTTTTTAACCACACAACCCAAGATCTTTGCTTCCAAAATTCCTCCTACTTAGCCACAATGTTATGCAATCTGGAAAGAAGGACATTCTCCTTTAAGGCCAAGGCTTGATCATACCTTGAATCTTGGATAGATAGCTAAACAACAAAAAGCTCTTGGTTAACCTCCTCTTTTTCCATAAAGATGTGACCAAAAGAAGACCTATTCCATTTCTTAACATTGTTCTTCACATTGGCAAGCTTTTTGGCTACTCTATACCACCTGAATGTACCACCAATCATTAACTAGATTTTTGAGATCAGGATGACAGGTCCACATCTTCTCAAACCTAAATGAAAAAATTTTCTTCCTTCCTAGCAGATCCACCGATATAGACAGAGGGAAGTGATCCAACCCCAATTTGGTCAAAGCCAAGAGTGAGTAAGAAAAAGAGTCAAGCCAATTAGGGGTGATGAAAGCATGGTCAAGCTTCACCTAGATAAGAGCATCCCCCACATGCTGGTTAGACCAAGTGAATGAGGCACCTTTAAGATCCAAGTCAAAGAGAGCATTATCATTGATAAGGTCCATGAGATCATATCTACTATCATCGACAATATGTGAACCTCCCAACTTATCAACATCATGTAGGCACATATTAAAATCCCCCATAACCAACCAGTTAACAATAGGATGCATCTATTTGAAGGATCCAAGATTTTCCCAGAACTTCTTTCTAGCACTCTTACTATTAGGGGCATAGATATTTGAGAGAGTCTAGGAGAACCTATCCCGCATATTAAAAAACAAGGTGGCCACATGATTAGAATCATGAAAAACCTTAGTCCCTTGAACCAACTTAAGATTTCAAAAAGTAGCAATCCCTCCTGAGGCACCAGCCACATCAAAGCAATGCATACCACAATCGTTAAAAAGCTTATGCTTAAGTTTAGATAGTTTATCCTTACCCATTTTAATTTACTGAATTAAGACAATGTCAGGCCAATGATCCCTTACTAGATTAGCAAGAAGATCATGCTTATGAGGGTGGTTTAACCCTCTCATATTCTAGGAAATGATCTTCATAAGAGCTTATGGGAGGTGCCCTTAGAGCACATCTCCAACAAAGTTCTATGACTTCTATCAGCAATGTCTATTCAAATCTCCTTATCCCTGGTAACGTTTGAAGGAGGATGACCTCTACCTCTCAGCTCCAACCTATAATCTAACCTTTTCCTGTTTCTAGTAACAACTCCTAGAGAAAGAGAGTACTTCTTTCTATTTCTACCTTTCACCAGAATGAAGGGCGGGTTATCAGGATCATCAAAAACTCCATTATCCTTAGAGACCTCCAACCCCTCAACCTTCGAGCATTCCTCTTGTGGAAAATTTACAATCCCACAACAATGAGCCCCTGAAGGAGGGGAGCCCAAAACCTCATCCACATACACCTTGTCTTCTACCAAAGCCTCAAACTAATCTCATCAAGGGACTCCACCATATTAGGAATAGGGGGAAATAATATCCTCACCCCCCTTCTCCTGCTCCACATTAAGCCTTTCCAAATCCACATGGCCCTTATGAATCTCAAGATTCTCACCCGCAACCACATCTATTTCCATAGGATCCTCACACACCACAACCATCTCTCCAATAGTGACAAACTCCCCTTTCTCCATAGATTCTAAAGAGGGCATCTCTGGGGCCTTCTCCTTTTCCTTCCACTATTTAGTCACCTGCTTCAGCATTTTAAGAGGGCATTTCTTAGCCCAATGGTCAAATTTCTTGCAATGGAAGAAAGAAAAAGGGATGGAATCAAATTCCACCGCTTGCTCCCATACCCCAAACTTGGAATTGATCTTCACCATAGAGGGCAGGTCAACAGATTGTTCCACATTAACACAAAATCTGGCATAAACAAGATGCTTCCTGGATGTCGTCATTTGGTCAATCGACAACAAACACCCAAAAGTACTCGCTATCCCTTTAAACACTTCCTCATCCTAGAATTCAAGAGGGAGGCCTAGAAGTCTCACCCAGACCGATGTAGCTGAGAAAGAGCACGAGTTAGGATTGAAGCCTAGTTCCCACCTTTTCAACATCAAAGAGGACTTTCCAATAAACCAAGGGCCACCCATCAATGCCACCAGTAAATCATCTTCATAGTTGAACGTGAAGTTGAAGAACCCTTTAGCCATAACAACCACATCAACTTGTCCCTTGGGTCTCCAACGGTTGAAGAAAAACTTGCAAACCAACTCAATATGAGGTTGTGGTCTAACAAATTTACCCAGCATCAATATGTCCATATTTGAAACACTTTTTTCAACAATACAATTCGTGACTGAGATAGAGTATTCTCCAGTCTTAACATTTGCAACAAAAGCCACAGGAGGAGAGGAACTTTTACCTTTGGGATTCTTGCTAAATAGATTAGACCATTTAAGAGATGAGTCTAAGAGGAAACCATCCCTAGTCTTATCAACCCCAAGGCCCGAACCTTTCAAAGTCACATCCAATCCATTAGAGGATAGACCGGGCCCAAACTTTTCAGCACCGAGATTCCACTTTTCAGAGAAGGACGCCAGAGAAGTTGCAGGACAAGCAACCTTTAGAGAACCTTTCCCACTAGAATATTCATTAACCGCAATAGGGGACCCACTTCGCTTACCTACAACAAAATACCCAACTGAAATCACCTTCCCATCAACAAGTTGTCTGCCATTAACGCTTGCAACACCTCTAAGATTTCCTGTCTTATCAAAATTTGAAAAAACACCACTGCCATCACCACCACCTGAGAAGCTCTCCATTGAAACAACAAAAATAATAGGATAGTGAAATAAAAGATAGAGCAAAATATTATATGTTATATGTTATATGATATATAATATATATTAAATATGTTATATAATATATATTATATGTTATCATTTATATATTATTTATCATATTATGTAATATATAAATAATATTATAATTTTTATATATTTTTTATTATATTCATATTTTAGTGAGGGACACATTTTACATTTTATGCACGAATAAAGGGCCTAAACATACTTCTATCCATTTAATGAACAAGAATTATATATGTATATAGGACAACTAATGTAGGGATGGTGGAATATGGTAGCATTGACATGTCTATTCAACCATTGAAAAACGTCCAACTATCATGATTAATTCTATCTATCCAAGATATGCATGATTTTCATTGATTAGAAATTACTAAGATTCCTGAATATGCACATATTGAATGGAAGTGTGCCTTTTTAAAATCACATGTTCATCTTTCATGTCATTGCTATCTTTAACCTATAAGCATGCACTTTTTAACTCTATTGTATTATTATAATATTATATATTATACTTCCAACGCATCTAAAAAAAAAGCAATTTAAGGTCAATTAGGAAAAATATTGATCTATTTTTTGCATTTGTGTAGTACAAGAGGTCAATTGGTAGGCCATTTAGAAAATGATGTTGTTTGTGCAACAAAGGTCTCAATGGAGAAGTGATAGCTTCAAATCAACTATACACCCACTTACAAGGATCCAAACACTACTAAAATAAAATATCTAAATTAATTAGGAAGATAATTAGACTCCATTACCAAGAGGGTCACAATATGTTTTAAATAGGGAGAGAGGGAGAGAGAGAGAGAGAGGGAGATATAGGGATAGAAAGAGGGAGAAATAGAGGGGGAAGAGTGAGACAGAGAGGGGGGTTTTGAGATAGAGATAGAGATAGAAATAGAGATGGAGATGGAGATGGAGATGGAGATGGAGATGGAGATGGAGATGGGGAGGAGAGGGAGAGATAAAGATAGGAGAGAGGGATATATAGAGATGGAAGAGATATAGAGTGAGAGAGGAAGAGGGAGATAAACATATAGAGAGATAGAGAGAGGTACAGGGAGAGATAAAAATAGAGAGATAGGAAGATAGAGGAGAGATAGATGGATATATATAGAGAGGGAGAGAAATGCGGAGAGGAGAGAGGCAAAAAGACATATAGAATGACATACTAGGAGACATAGATCTAAGCAACATTGAATGTATCGTAGAAGGATCTTAGATCATTATGTGTGCACGGTTGGCCTTCTTAACCATGCTTTCTATCTTGGATACACCCCAAAATTTATCACTAAGATGTCATTTAAACCTGTGGTGGTTGCATGGATGTGTTTTCTTTGTGCCTACAAATCACATATGAATATAGATTTAGGAGTATTTATAGTGATGTTGTATTTTGATTTGTAACAAGGGAGGGTTATTTTTCAGATTTACTATTCCTATCTAAGTACAATATACAAGGGTCTCCTAATCAGTGTAATATTAGTGGCTCACGTGTTATTCCATATTGAAAATTTATAGTAACTATTGGATGACATTTGAATCTCCCACAAGGATAAATAACAAACATTATCATTGGCAATTCTTTTCTCATTTTTGTGTATATTTCACTAGTAGTAGACAGTGTCTTTTGTGTATTATTATGCTCTGTAGTTTTGTCAAAAGTTGCTCTTTAGACAACATAAATATATTTTTTGAGAATGCTTAGTAGTATTTTCCAAGCATCGATGGCCTTCTTTGATGTAACTCTTACCAGTCGCATATTAAATCGAGCCAATTCAATATTCCTTTAACAATTTGTATTTTGTTGTTATGTAGAATTATAGATATACTTTCTCTAATAAAAGTCTTTTTTCTTTCGTTCCATGCATTCCCTATCTATTGTTGGTATTTTTTTTTGCTACATAAGGATTAAGTTTGTATTAAATATAAAAAATATTACATCCTTCTACAATGCAGATATTCAAAATGCAGAGATTTTCTACCTGAGTCTAGACCCCACATAAACCACCACTTGACCAGATATATTTCCAAAATTTACAAAAAAACCAACTAAATCTTGGCTTGTAGAACTATGAAATGGAATTGAGATTGACTAACTAAATTTCCTATACAAATAACATTACAATATTATAGATTATAGGTAGAAAAAACCAAATATATCAGAGACACCCATTAGCATGAGAAAAGGACCTGAATTCTTGAACCAAGTTGAAGGCACATGCAGGAGTGAGTTGCAGTGCTTTCTTCAAGTAGTTAAATCCAACTGCAACCAATTGTTTGTGCCTTAAAAGTGTCATACCTTTGAGGTCCAACAAAAAGGGGTAGTATTTGACCACCTTCCCTAGAACTTGTAGAAGGGCCATGTCATGCGGATGGGGAGCTCCAACCCCAGAAGATGCAGCATATAAGATTTCCCCTAAATCCACCAACAAATCATCTTTGAAGAGCTTCCACATCATTGCTTCCGCCTCAACTTTTTTTGTTTGAATGTAAATAGAACCGCTAAAAATCTTAACATGATATGGGTGTCGACGCGATATGTTTCACTATTCTCTAGAAACCCTTTCCCCAATATCATGTTTACCACAACCATTGTGAGATACTCAATATTGAGAAGGATGTATTTCCATTGTTGGTTCGTAACCACCCCATGAAATGTGTCCACTCCGATGCTCATTAGAATTTCCGCAAACATCTTAACTATAAATTTGGAGCGCTTGCCCATTGGAGACCCCAAAAACACCTAAAATTCTCTAATGACCTTGATAAAAAGAAACCACCACAAACTGGAAAACCATGCCACCTTGAGTCGATTTAAAGTCGTGGGATGTGCCTAAATCTTTTCCTTACATTATTATTCTATACATGTATGTACAAACCCAACAAATTTCAAACCTATTATCTTTGAAATAACTCCACCACGATCTTGGGATGCTTGAAATGTCATAGTAAAAAACATGTGATAAGACTTGTAAATACTCAGCTTATCAGTCGTAACTTCGCTAATCTGATTAATAGTATGTTGTCATAATTTGAAAAGACCAATGCATAAAGGGTGGTGATAATTATTGATTATGTTTCTTTGTCCTAGCCATCACCACCTCTGGTGACATGGACATTCAGATGTGGCCGCCATATAAGCATCAATGACTTCACTAATTGCGATCTCCAGCCCGACAAAGTTTTAGCTAAGTCCAAACTAAAACAGTGAACTCCCTCTGGCATGCATGAGATTTTCCTTCCACAACCTTTTTTGTGGAAATTGTAGAGTCTAAACTAATGTATTTTAAACTTGGTAGAACCTACATAATTCAGAGGTATGTCTAGCTAAATAGTCCACTCAACATTGTAAACAATACATTAAAATGCCAACCCAAGGTTTATAAAATTGTGATGGTGATGCATTGTGTGTGTGTTCAGAGACTTAAGGCTACCTAGGTTGTCATATTCAAGGTGTTATACTTGCTAGAAATTTACAGAATTACGTAACTGTAAAAGAAACAAACTGGACCTAATGGCTATGAGTGCCTACAACTTAACCTATAACTAAACTATTGCTAATAAAGAATTACTGAACTAACTCAGAACTACTCAAATTGACAACTAGAATTATTCTAACCTCTAAAGTACTACAAATTAACCAAATACATACATTGTCATGAAAATTCACTACTGATAATCAAAATATAAGGATCTATTCTAACTTGCATGCAATTTATGAAACAATGATGAACATAAATAACTATTAAAACAAAAATAAACAATTATAAATGAAGTGAAGAACAGTTACCTTGAGTGGCCTGTTCAAGTGGCTGTCCTCACTTAACTAGAACCAAATCTAAATATTAGATTCTACACATCCGTGTGAAATTGAACCTCATTCATTACACATCAAAAAAGATTACACAAAATATTCTTCACAAATTGTATTCAATGAAATCATTCTGAATAACCAACATGTCTTGTAGATAATAACTGAACTTGTAAAGCAATTGATAATGAAATACCGAAATCAACTAACTTATCTAAGGACTCATCTACTAGCTATATACAAGCACAAGATATTTTTATTCTAAGAAACAACTAACTACAATCATTAACTATCACTCCTAGATATCAAAGTATATAGTTAAGATTAAATTGTTCAAACTATAACTAAAAAGAAAGAAGAGTTCTAATAGAACTAAAACTCTGTAAAATAGAATTGCATGTAAAACACACAAATAGTTATTCATAATCCTATCAACAAAATAATTATTCTTATCCAACACTTTATTAGCTATCATAATGATGCATGACCAACTCCATCAAGTGTCTTCATACAATAGTTATTGCATTTAGCTTGATTTGGCACTTCCCCCGTTTTGTTGTCCCAATCTTCCTTTTGTTGTGGGTTAGAACTTCCAGCTGCTACATGCTATAGTTCTTTGTGAGATGCAAGAAGTTAATCCACAAAACATATACACAAAGCTAACTACCATAATTAAACACAAAATTCCATCCACATTTCATACATACATATACAATATGCAATGCTACTATATTATAACCATATTTCCATTATTATGATTTAGGTTCAAGGTTGTATAATAAACATTAAAAGATAGCATAGCATAGAAGTATTTTCTAAAAGGTTTAATATCTAATAGTGTCTAAAAGGATGCATAAAAGCAACACAAATTAGGCTAATAACTAAACCCACCATTCCCCCCAACTATGCTTTTGCTTGTCCTCAAGCAAAATACTAGGGGCACAGATTATATTGCAGGGCGATCTCCTTGAAGTCCATGACAACATCAACTCCCTTGATCTGTTTTAAGTAAAAACCTTTGTAAGCTGCAAGCTGTCTCATTCTGATATTCCCAGGTTTCTCACATTCCTCACCTTTCTCTTGAGTCCAATGTGAAACTAGATAGAGGAACATAGGTGGATGGAATGTAAGTGGAACCTAGTGAATTCCTAGATCAGTACCAATTCTCATGTATCTTTGTACCCTTTCAAGAATGGTGGTAGAATTATACATGGAATGAGGTTCCTTTCTCTGCAATTCTAAGATCAAGCTATTCCATCTGCTTTGCATATAACTGTAGCATTGTTTACCCAAACTCACAACAAATGTTTGCATTCTTTTGTAATTTGTTGTCCTTAGTTTCATAATTTTTTTGGCTACACCTTTATGATCTAGGAGTTTAACCATTCATCTATAACTACATCAAGGTCTTTAGATTCTTTCCTTATGGGGAGAGCAACCGATTTCTCTCGAGCTCCTCATATTCTTCCATTATTTCTCCCCTGAATTGTTCATTCCTATAGTAAGATGCTAGTGCCCTTACCTAGAGATCCCCTATAAACATCAGAGGACTCCACCCTATTTCATTTGACACCACATAGTTGTGTAAATAGTACATTCACACAATTGATCCCGCTCCTCAGGTGTAGAATCAATTAAAACATTAAGAAACTCAAAAAAATTTCTCATCCCAACTGATTGATTACTAATTATCCCACTAAATTGAAACCTCAATTTTTTTTTTGTTGAAATAGTGCATATGTCCTTTCTGGAGGTCTGCATCTTATGATCTACACAACTTTGTCTACCGCTTCTTCCAACCTAACTATTGATCTTCTTAACTCAATCTCTTTTCTTTCTAGCACCTTAGAATGTTCTTCAAGCAGGATTTATTTTTCTTTCTTCCATTTTTCTTTTTCTTGTGAAAAACCATTAGTCACCCTCCATAGCTGATAACCAAGTGATAAGATTGTATGGTGAATTGGAATTCTTATGGGAGGAGGTCTCTAATTTGGTACTACTAGTTCTCCATCCCCTGTCTTAGTAATGGCCAATTGTGCCAATAAATCAAGTTTAGTACCATGGCCATATGTTTACAAATTTTCCTCCATTTCTTGTATTTTTGTTTCCCTTTCCTTGTCTTTCTTTTCATAGCTTTGCACTAACTCTTCCAAATTTTTGATTTTGTCTAAGGATTCTTGGAGCTCCTTCCTAACATTTCTTTCTTCTATATACATTTCCTCGGTTTCCATAAACTACTCATTACCTCCCCCTTCATAGTCTTCATAGGTAGGACTATATAGGGTTTTCTTAGCAACAAACACATCTTCTGATTTTGAATCAGAAGTTGTAGAAACATATCTCTTCCTCTTCATAGGCGTATTTACATTACTAGGGATATCTTCCTTCCCTTCAGAGTTTATTTCTACTAACATTACATCTTCCTCCTGCTGACCTTTTCCCTTTTCCTCTTCTTTAGGTTTCTCTACACTTTCCCTCATGACACCTTGTTTCTTTAATCCACTTGAATACCTAAGTGTAGGTGTTTCCTTTTTAACATCCTTCTTCTTCTTTTGAGCATCCTTCTTTTTCTTTTCTGTTTTAGAAGGTGTGGATGATGTGGATGTAATTCCTTTTTTGCTCTTGGGTTTTTGTGGTTTTGAAGAAGATGGAATTTTTTCCACTACTAGTGACCTAGACTCTGGCACATTATGCTCCTCATGCTCACCTTGGCTATGGGTAGGTGAAGTCGTAGGTGAGACATGAGAACTTTCTCTTACAAGTTTAGCTTCTTGCTCTAAAGTCTTAGGTACCACAGGTGCCTCTAGTAAACTATTAATATCTCCATATTTCTTAAAATCTTCCCAGTCTACTTGTGGGTACTAAATTTTCAAGCTTCTTTTTACTAGTAAGGAAATCAAATAGTGGTGTGATAGGGTAGTGTCACTTTTTTTCCTTTGATATTCTAATGCCATTCTTTTCAACATATTATAAAGGAAATTTGGCACATTTACCAGCCTATTGTACCAAAGGTGACTAAGCAATTTAAAATATACTGTATACAAAAGATGTTTCCTACCATCACAAGTAAGATATCTAATGACATAGGAAGTACAATTAGCCGAAAACCATGGAAGAGAGAGCCTCTTTGTACCTTGTGAAGATGAATCCAAATTCTCTTCTCACTCACAAAATTCCTCTCGGGCTGCAACTGCATCTGCACATATTGGAAACTCTGCTCCAGTTCTAGGTAACCCATAAACTTATGCTATGGTGACTTCAAATGCATCCACTGATAATCCTTTCACCATTGCTTCATCATGCTCCAATGTGGCTGGAAACCTTCTTGCTATATCATTATCAATTTTTTTTAGTTTCAGGAAATAATCGAGCCAACCCACTCTTGTGAAAAAAGGTAAGACCATTGCATCTTCTAGTATTTGCTTGTGAGCCGATGACTTTCTCCTGATAACATCACCTCCCATTATGACTCTCTTTACTCTACTCAATGTGTTAACCTTGAAAATTCAACTCAATTCCACTCCACCACCTTCAAAACCCTTCTCCTATTCCGTTGTTTCCTCATGCACTTTCACTACCATACTGTAATTGCAACTCCCTTTCTTAGTATCAACTTAATTGAGCTAAAAAATAGGTTCTCGGTTCGACTTTGGGTTGGAATTAGCTCAAGTTCACAGGATTAGGGAATTTTTCAATTGAAAGTATCAACAAAAGTAGGTGTAATTTTAGGAGGGTTTTGCATGTTGTATCTATCTATTGCATTTGTTTTAGGTGGTAGAATTCAAAAAAGCTAGTTGGATTGTACCCTCCCCCCAACTTATTGTTTGAAGTGACCTCACATCAACTCATGATTAGGAAGGGTATGATTAGAAAGTATGGAAGTTAATGGTATAAATATTTCACATGCTTAATTTAATATGAAAGACATAATGAAAGAATTAAGAATTCTATGGTAATTATGATAGCATACCTTGCATACTTTCCGAAAGAGACTAACTGATCGTCATGCGTGTAAACTAAATAACATGTATCTAGAATATAATTTTATGTGACTATAAATAACTATAGGTGAATGAATTGTGAGGTGGTAGATGTAAGGTAATGAAATGGATTAGACAGATAATAGCTAGTGATGTGACAACTCAAACGTTTAAAATTTGAATTAGTAGCAGGAAATAAAAGAAGCATGTTGTGGGTACTTATGATGAAAAGATGGATAGTGCATGCGAGTATTTTGAGGTGAATGCACATGAATCGTGGTTAATGTGGTGCTAAGTGATTTGAATTTTTTTCTACCAGACGACACTACGAGTACCTTTGACAACAAGACCCTTTCTGAATGTGTAACAGTTAGATAGAAAATAGGTCCCTCTGGAGAAAGTATAAACATCATTATAACTATGTTGTGTGTGTGTGAAGTAAAATAAGAAATTAATCTTGAGTGATCTCAGGGATTGAGCTGTGTGTTCAATCATTGGGTTACCTGAAGTACTTGGTATGTCATGTGCTGCTGAGACATCACTTTAGGTTTTTTAACTTGTATCTAGGTCACTACAAGCACCATATTATTGAAACAGGGAGAATAAAATCATCTTTCTATACTAGTTTCTCATACAACTTCAATCTATGGCCATTAACCAGAAGAGAGAATCTGACTACATCTATGGTGTGCAACTTGAATGCTCTATTAGGATAGACTTGACTGATTTCATAAGGTCCCAACCACCTGGATTGGATTTTCCCTCTGAAATATTTGTACCTTGAAACATATAATAATGCCAAGTCCCCTACATTAAATTCCTTTATTTTGATATATTGGTCATGTCACTTCATCTTTTGTTATTGTACTATCTCAGTGTGATGGATTGCCTCCATCTTGATTTCATCTAGTCCATTTAAATGATGCAACCTCTCCTTTTGAGCTGATGTTAGATCTATTTCTAGTTCTATTGTTGTCCTTAATGTTTTATATTCAAACTCAATTGGAAGGACTATTGTTTTTCCATAGACTAGCTCATAGGGTGTAAAACTAGTTGTTGTTTTCTAGGTTGCTCTATATGCCCATACTGCTTCTAGTAACCTTACAACCCAATCTTTCCTATGTAACTATACTATGTTAGTTAGAATACTTTCAATTTCTCTATTAGTAACCTCCACCTGACCATTGGCCTGAGGGTGATAAGATGTGGAATTTTTGTGCCTAATTTGGTATTATTCAACTAGTTTGGTGATGAGGTCTAAAGTAAATTGTGGACCCTAATGAATGACTATTTCCTTAGGTACTCCATATCTAGTAAAAATGTCTTCATACAAGAATTTAGCCACATTTCCATCTTTGGAAAATTGTAAGGCCTTTAATTCTCCCCACTTCTAAGTTAGATAGTCAGTGAAAACTAAAATGTATTCCTTGTTGTTGGAAGTAGGTGAGATTGGTCCAATAAGTCTAGACCCCATTTGTCAAAGGGAGCTAGTGTTAACCGAGATTGTAATGGCATTTCATCACTCTTGGTTGGCTTACCCATTCTTTGACACCTATCATAGCTCCTTGTGTACTTAACAAAATCTGTGTGCAAAGCTAGCCAATAATAACCAATTGTGAGGATTTGGAATGTTGTTCTTTTTGCTGCAAAATGACCCCCACATGGCTCATCATGGAAAGCCTTCATGATATCAAAGATTTCATCCTCCCTTATGCACCTTCTCATGATGTTGTTAGGGCTAGTGTAAAATAGATAACCTGATATCCAAGAGTATGGAAAACACTTGTGTACCAGTTGTCTCTTTTCCCTTAGAGAAAAGTGTGGTGGAATCTACCCTATTACTAAATAATTTGCAATGTCAGCATACCAGGGTATATGTACATTTAGAGAAAATAAATGTTCATCTGTAAATGAATCATACACTACTTCTTCAGTTGATTGTGTTGGAAATCTTGACAAAATCTGCCACTACATTGGCCTTACTAGGCTTGTCCACTATTGTTATGTCAAACTCTTGTAGAAGTAGCAACCATCTTACTAATCTACCCCCAACTACAGGCTTATTCATTAAATATCTAATAACTGTATGGTCTGTATGGACAAAAACTGAATAACCAGTAATGTAATGCCTAAATTTATTGATGGCATACACTATTGCCAACATCTTTTTTATAACAGTATAATTCAGCTCTGCTCCCTGAAGATTCTTGCTAATGTAGTAAATTGCATATTCTTTGTTACCTTCTTTTTGACCCAAAACTACTCCAATAGAAAAATATGAAGCATTTGTATGTATATAAAAGGGTAAGGTCCAATTTTCCCCCCTCAAAATAGGTGCTTGAGTCAAGGCTTTCTTCAGCTCTTCAAAGGAGTGTTGACACTCTGATGTCCACTCAAATTCAATGTATTTACTCAACAAAAAAAACAATGGTGCAACAATCTTATTGAAGTCTTTAATAAAGCTCTTGTAGTAGCTTGCATGGCCAAGGAAACTTTTGATATGTCTTTACTTCTATGGAATAGGTAATGTAGAAAAAATTAATATTTTATGCAGATCAACCTAAATCCTTGCACTAGATATGAAGTGCCCTAAAACAATTCCTTGAGTCATCATCATAAAGCACTTTTCATTGTTGAGTGAACTTGTGTTTTTCACACCTTTTTAATACCTTTTCTAGATTGCTAAGGGATTTCTCATAAGTTTCCCCATATATGGTGAAATCATCCATATATATCTCCATATAGTCATGAGCATAATCAGAAAAGATGTTGAGGATTTCCCTTTGAAAAGTAGTTGGAGCATTACATAAACCAAAGGGTAAAACAAAGTAGGCATAAATACCCCAAGGACAGGTGAATGTTGTCTTGTCCTGATCCTATGGAGCAATTTTTATTTGATTGTAACCAATGAAACCATATAGGAATGAAAAGTACTTCTTCCCAGCTAAAGAGTCAAGCATTTGATCTATAAAGGGAAATGTAAAGTGGTCCTTCCTAGTGGTTGTATTCAGTTCCTTGTAATCTAAGCAAACTCTCCATTTTCCACCTTTCTTGGGAACAATGACCAAAGGTGAGACCCATTCGTTGTCAAATATAGGATAGATAAAGCCTACATCAAGGAATTGTTGAAGTTTACCTTTGACTATGTCTCTTAAGGCAAGGTTCATTCATCTTTGAGGCTACCTAATGGGTCTGTAACCATCACTGATATAGATCATATGCATACATAATTTAGGATCTATGCCTTTCATATCATGGTAATCCCATGCATATGTTGTTGTGTGTGCCTATAGCACTATGTGCAAGGAATTCTACTGCTCTTCAATCTATGCATTATTTATGTTCAACATTTTTCCTGGTGTGCCTTCTAATTCCTTGGATGATTCTTGCATAGATGAGAGGTCAAGGCTTGGAATGATTGGTACACACTATTATGGAAGGAATGAAATACCTGATATATTTCTTCTAAGGAATTAGTGGGTATAATACTTTGCAAGGGGTCTTGTAGGCATGTGAAACAGTCTTGTTGCTATAGGCTCCTACCAAAGTCATTTTGTATTATGTGACAAAATGAGCTCATCTTCCTCCTAATCATCCAATAGAGGGTTGCATTCTATAGTCATCAATTTCTGTAGGGAATAGTTATCTTCCTCATCCAAAGTTGGCCAAATAGTTTGCTCAAGATCAACATAAGGTTGGGCTGAAGGATAGAGGACCAATTTCCCGGTCATAGTCCCACTAGATATTATCATATTGCCAAATCTACAAAATATGAATGCATCAATTGTATCTAACCATGGTCTACATAGGATGAGTGGGTAGCTTACAAGATTAACCTTTGGCTGTAAAACTATGAAATTAGTAGGATATTCCCAAGAATCTAATGCAATAACTAAATCTTCAATGATTCCTTCAGGCTTGATTGTTGACCTATCAACCAATTATAAAACAATTTATGTAGGTCTAAGGTTGGCTAACTAAAGTAATTGCATTGTTTCTTTAGTCATAACATTGATTGTTTCCCATAAGTCTATTAAGGTGTTCATGATAAGGGTCCCATTAATCTTAACATCCACTACTAGACTTCCAAGGTTTGTGTATTTAGGGACAATTATGTTCCCTAACATGATATTTGCAAGGTTTCCTAAGACATGTATTGTTTGAGGATACTTCCTTTTCCTCCCTGGTTTCTTAAGACATAGGTCCCTGATTGCTTTAGTATATATTGGAATGTCCTTAATAGCTTGGATGAGAGGGATCTTGATATTGACATCTCTAAGTTGACCCAACGGGTTTGTCTCAGCTTGTATGTGATGTTTTTGAATGACTAAGCATTTAGGGAAAGGAGGCTTGGGACTTGAGGTTGTTTGGTGTACCTTATTTGACTCAGGTTCTAATGGTGTTTTGTTTGAAGCTTCAACTATAGGTTCATCATCCTCCATCTTAGTGATTGAGAAGATGAAGGTCCAACAAGTTGTTTCCCTAACTTGAGGTGTACATCACTCACCTCTAACCTATAAGTGGGGTATTGCATAGCTTTGTTAGTATAAGCCTATTGGATAGGCTTGTTGTTAGGGTTAGTTGCAGGTTAGGTAGGTATTTGTGGTGGCTTGGGTGGATATGATTTAGGATTTGATGGAGGCATAATGGCTTGCTATTGGGGTTAAGGAGGAAGCATAGGCCACTGATAGTTCATGTTTTATTGTTGCTACTGCTAACCTTTTTTTCGTTGAGGCTGCCATTGGTTCTACTATGTTGGCCATTGGGGATTGTAATTGGAACACTAGAAAGTTTTTTATGACCAAGGATTTGACTGCTATTGGTTCCAATTTTGCTAGGGTTGTGGCCATTGTTGAGGGTTTTGCCATTGATTTTGATTAGCTAGCCAAGGCCGAGAGTTCAAAGCAAAAAATTTCTGATTTCCAACGGGAAAGATGAATTAAAGTTAAGAGGGTTATATGACATACCTTGTATTTATTGTGATGGCTTTCTTTGAGCTATATAAAATAGCTTCCCATCCTCTCCTTCAAGTGGCTGAAAATCAGGTTTCTCAGTTGTCTTGTTGAATACTAGCCACCCTTTTGCATTTACAGTTTCCTTTCCTTTGCCTACAACTGGGGTAGTATTTAATGAGCATTGCTTTAGCTTCCTCTTGCTTCTTCTTGATGTGGAGAGTATCCAATTGAGTTGCTAAATGGATGATAATGTCCTCCTTCATGTTGGACAACAAATTGCTTAACTCTATCTTTGAAACCCTTGTGGATGATTTGCCAATAGTGGATGTCTTGTCTCCTCTTGGTCTCTTAGTGAAAGTTCTAGAGTAATTCCTGTAGAATTTGTAGATGTATTCAAATGGTATCTAAGAGATATCCCCTTATCCAATGAGGTTGAGGGAATCCATACATTCCTCATTGAATCCCATAAAAAATACTAACTTGAGAGATTCTTCAGACAACTTGTTCTATAGGTTTTTCTTCAAGGAAAACTAAAATATCTCCA
Source organism: Sequoia sempervirens (assembly GCA_007258455.2). Taxonomy (NCBI): domain Eukaryota; kingdom Viridiplantae; phylum Streptophyta; class Pinopsida; order Cupressales; family Cupressaceae; genus Sequoia; species Sequoia sempervirens. The sequence goes on along the minus strand of VDFB02047144.1, from coordinate 4,721,637 downwards.
CATAATCTTCTAATGGATCATCCTCCTTTTGTGAAATTATAAAAAATTTCATCTCTCCTCCTATCAATTCCTCTACAATAGTCTTGGTATTTCTCCAAGAACACTATTTTCATAGTATCCCAATTAGGAACAACATCCTTGCCTAATCCCATAAACCATCTTAGGGCTGCATCTTTTAGAGTGGTAGAAGAGTTTGAGCCTATGAGCATTAGAAGTGTATTCATAAATTCTACATATGACATCAAATTCAAACATAAATGTATCTGGGTCTTCAGTCACCAACCCATAAAAGACTGGTAATGCTTGAGAGGGTTATTCTTCAACACAATAGCCCTTTCTTGATTGGTGATTGGGAACTCAAAGGTTGGTCATTCAGGATCATCACCACTGCATCACCCACGATTTAGTATGTCCCCTTTGTCTGTGTGCTAGATGTTGGTGATAGGGAAATTTCTTCTTTCATATTACCCTCACTCTAAGTACCACATTCACCAATTTTTGCTATGGCTTCTTGGCATGTAGAGGGGAGGAATGTGCCCAAAGAGTCTCTTTGGCTCCACATACATGAAATATGGCTTTATATAGTAGTGGTCTTGCACAATGTTAGTGTATCTTTCTGGTGTTTGAAAAATATTAAGTCTAACAGTCCTAATGCTAAAAAAAAGTGTAAACTATGAAAACTTAGAAACCAAGTCTATGAAGATAGCACCATCCTCGGCAACAATGCTAAAAATGTAGAGTCTAAACTAATGTATTGAAAACTTGGTAGAACTTGCACAATTCAGAGGTATGTCTAGCTGAATAGTCCACTCAACATTGTGAAGACTACATTAAAATGTCAACCCAAGGTTTGTAAACTTGTGATGGTGCTGCACTATATGTGCCTTTTGAGACTTAAGGCTACCTAGGTTATCTTATTCAAGGTGTTCTACTTGCTATAAATTTACAAAATTGCATAAACATGAAAGAAACAAATCAGAGCTAATGGCTACGGGTGCCTACAACTTAACTTGCAACCGAACTACTGCTAATAAAGAATTACTAAACTAGAACTCATAACTACTCAAACTAACAACTAGACTTATTCTAACCTCTGAAGTACTACATATTAACCAAATACATGCATGCTCATGAAAATTCATCACTGATATTCAAAATATAAGGATCTATTCTAACTTGCATGCAATTTATGAAACAATGATGAACAAAAATAACTACTAAAACAAAAATAAACAACTATAAATGAAGTAAAGAATAGTTACCTTGAGTGGCTTGCTCAAGTGGCTATTCTCACTTAACTAGAAAAAAATCTAAATATCAGATTCTATACATCCATGTGAAATTAAACTTCATTCATTACACATCACAAAAGATTACACAAAATCTTCTTCACAGATTGTATTCAATGAAATTATTCTGAATAACCAACATGTCTTGTAGATAATAACTAAACTTGAAAAGCAACTGATAACAAAATACTAAAATCAAAGTCTAACTTATTTAAGGACTCATCTACCGACTATATACAAGCATAGGAGAGTTTTATTCTAAGCAACAACTAATTGCAATCATTAACTATCACTCCTAGATATCAAAGTATATAGTTAAGATTGGATTGTTCAAACTATAATTGAAAAGAAAGAAGAGTTCTAATAGAACTAAAACTCTGTAAAACAAAATTGCATGTAAAACACACAAATAGTTATTCAGAATCCTATCAACAAAAGAATTATTATTCTCTAGCACTTTCTTAGCTACCATAATGATGCTCAACCAACTCCATCAAGTGTCTTCATACAATAGTTATTGCATTCAACTTGATCTAGCACTTCCCCTGTTTCACTATCCTAGTCTTCCTTTTGTTGTAGGCTACAACTTCTAGTTGCTACATACTACAGTTCTTTGTGAGCTGCAACAAGTTAATCCACAAAACATATATACAAAGCTAACTACCATAATTAAACACATAATTCCATCCACATTTCATACACTTACCTATAAACTATGCAATGCTACAATATTATAACCATATTTCCATTCCTATGATTTAGGTCCAAGGTTGTATAATAAACATGAAAAGATAGCATATCATAGGAATATTGTTTGAAAGATTTATCTAATAGTGTCTGAAAGTATTCTTAAAAGCAACACAAAATAGGCTAATAACTGAACCCATCAAAAAGCAATGGTGGCAACCATCGATAACTTTAGTATGGTGAAGTCGAACAAAATAACTGAGAACATGTGCCAACGATAGGAAAAAATTCAAAATTCCAACCCAACTCTTTTAACACACTTTCCACAACAATGCATGTGGAAATTCACCCTCCCAACCTCCCACTAGTTGTTGGTATAGTTCATTCCATTCAAAATATTGTTTATAATTTGTACTTTTGTAAAGAGGTAGTTTTGCTTCACATAGAAATTGGTTGATATATAATGCTACAATGCCAAACATAGAAGTGTAAATTCATTTTTTTGTGCTAATTCAAATTATGGATCAAACCGTATGGACATGATACTTCCTTTGAACTTGGGTGGGTGGTGTGAGGTTCAAATGGTAATGATATTGATTAAAGACAAAAGAGTTAAAATGATCCTTGGATGTAGTGGGATTGAAGGCCATAAAATGATAATGGAGACAAATCACATCCATAGACACACAAGATCTATGCAAAGTTGTAATAAAACAAGGCTAATGCCTTCTCCACCAATATTTATTTAAAATATAGAGGGTATATTATCAATATCCAATCTCATAATCTTCATAAGTAAATATTTTTGTTTTTGTGAAAAATTATAAGGCCTTTCAATACTGGCTCTATCTCCCATCATTAATATAGATAATTATCAGTGGGTCCAAACACAATTTGAGCTCCTTGATATGCTACATATGGAATACCCATGGTGAATATCCTTCAAATTTCGATTGGTCATGCAAATGTAGCCCATAAAGTAAAGTAGAAGCACCATCTACAAAGTATTCTACAATTACACTATGGTATAGACAAGGAAATACTCCATAATCTATACTCAATTGCAAAGGATCACATCCCACATCAGAATTAAAAGCACATTTTCCTACACAATTTTATTCTTTTTATTTGTCAACAATTAAATGAAATAAATAATTTGACAATTCCTCACAAAGTTTGGATGAAAAGATAATCTCATCTTGACCCAAAAGTTGCACCAATAGTCAACTTGTAACCCAAATCTATAGAGGGATTTGATTTATTTAAGATCAATTGCTTCCTAGAGTCGTTGTCTAGTAATGTAGCCAACCAATTTGACCTACCAACACAAGCTCCAAAGCTCCCATTTTTTGCACATGAAGGTAGAATGATGGTAAATGTCTATACTTGTTCCAAAGATCCCATTTTTGCACACGTAGGTTGTACATACTTCAATCACACGAGTAACTTTAATTGCATTATACTTAAAATAGATCATTATGTGTACATGGTTGACCTTCTTTCCTTCTTTCTATCTCAGGGACACCCTAAAATTTATCATTAAGATGCGATTTAAACATGTGGTTGTTTTGTGGATGTGTTTTCTTGGTACTTGCAAATCATATATGAATATAGCGATGATGCATTTTTATTTAGATCCTAAACATGTTGCAACTAATGTTCTTTTCTTAAACATATTTGTAAAAGTGGTTAGGTGGTGTGAGGTTCAAATGGTAATGAGATTGATGAAATATAAAGGAGTTAAAAATACCCTTGGATGCAGTAGGATTGAAGGCCATAAAATGGTGGTGGAGAAAAATGACATCCACAAACATAAGAGATCTATATGAAAATTTTGAGAAATTATTCATTTCACATTAATACCTAAAACATGAAAATGTGGTGACCTTAGATTTAATATCTAAAACTTAAGGTCATTGGATTATCATTTCTAGTATTTCATTAAGATGCAAATCAACAAGGTCCCTAGCTTGACTTACAACCTCTTAGGCGAGGACCAATCAAACCTATATTTTCATATATTTGAGTCTTAGGAATGAATTGGAAATGATTTGGAATGATTCCCTATTTAAACTATATGACCTAATATGATAAATGTAAATTTCTGAAAGTAAACAATTGAAACAATAATTTGTAAGTAGATCTAGACAATGCCAACTAATGTATACCTACCCAAAAAAATTGGTTTGATTGTGCCTACAAGGATGAGGTCACCCAATGGATACTGAGTCTTTATTAAGGTATCTTGCTCAACTTTCGGGGTCCTTTGGTATTGAATTTGAGCGTTTGTTTTCTAGTTGTAAACTTCTCAGAATATCGTCAGTAAATTATGTAGGTGAGTTTCCATGTCTTTACAAGGTTGTTGACAACAAATGTAATAATGCAAAATGGATCTTCAAACTTTCTTCAATCCTCTTCAAACCTACAACCTACACCTTCACAAAGAGGGAAAATTTTATGCCATATAGGGGCTTGCCTCAATCAAACCTTGTGTAAGTGTTCCCACTTCCATAATGACAATGTCAATGATAAATTGATAATGGAAAGGAAAGAAACGATGAATGAACACAATGCTACAACTCACCACCCTTCAATGGCTTCCTTGAAGGACTAAAGTCATACACATCACTTTAAGGATCTTGGATTTTGTTTGAGAGATTTGCTTGAATTCTTGAATGCTTGAATACTTGGAGACCTACAACAATGTTAGCCTTCACAAAACATGAACATGAACACACATAAAATTTGAAATGATGTTGGATCTTGAATTGCTACTATAATGCTCTGAAATACTACTCTTGATTTGCTCTTGACAATAGTTTTTTCTCTTGAATGCTAGATAGTATGCGTTATCTTTCAAATGATAAAATAACTATATATTAATGCAATTGTTACTAATTTCCCAAAAAATAGATTCCAAAAGCTAACACTTCATATTTGAATTATGGATGTTAAAATACAACCAATAACATATTTGAATTTGGATCCTAACTAAGAAGGGGGACTCAGTCGCCCATGGGTGACTAGGTCCTGGCCCAAATTTCTAAGACACTCAAAGTCATGGACAATTTAATGATTGGATGCATTTGTTTAATATTTTTCCTTCTTCAAAAAAGGTAAAAATTAGGTTTTGGAATGCACAATTTGGAAAATTAGGAGCTTAATTAGGTCCAATAAATTAGGGGGACAAAAATATAATGTGAAATTGTTAAGGTATAAAATTTTCTACACTACATTTAGCCCCCACTTTAGTGAGAGTACGAACTTATGCTTAGACTCACACTAAAGTATAAAAAAAAATGTCAAGAGGGGTTGATTGTACCAATATTGAAGGAATCAAATGACTACGGATTAAGGAGGGTGATCAAGCCCCCAGGATCTAAGATCCCATGGCAAACCAACATAAGCACAAAGGAACGCATGTGTATGAAATGCAACAAAACAACATACACAAACATACATGTCAACATGAAATGCAAAAGAGGGTATGGACTAACAAGTTATGTTATGCTAGGACCATTAGAAAAGGAGTTCATGAATCACACAACAACAAAGTATGATATTTGCTAGGTGAATCATAAATTGGAAGGCACATAGGTTAGTGGATTTTGATATCCATTAGGTGATTCTCTAAGATAGGGATGAGAAACACACTAGGTCTACTAGGTGTACCCATAACAAGGTGGAAAAATGAGAAACACACACTAGGTCTACAAGGTGTGCCCATAACAACCATACTAAGAGTTATACCTCCTGATAACCTTGAAAAGGTGCCATAAGATGCATTGCTAATGCTACACCAAATTCAACTCCCGTGAATAAAGTGAAGTAGGAAAATTCCAATGTCAAATGCCAATGCACCAGTAAGTCCATCCCTTATGGACAAAGTGAAGCAAAAAATAATGCCAATGCATGCCCCCAATTTAAAGAAATTGTGAAACACAACGCTATGAGCAATTACTTTAAAGTAGAAAAATGATAAATACCATGTAACGAAAGATCACAAAAGCTTATTTGGAAATCCATATGCCAATGATATGTTTCCAAATAAAGCTACATAATGATAAGGGGTTGCTCGCAAATACAATATAGATAGGTATGTACACTAAGGGATCCACAGATCTAGGGTCAGTATACGTCTTTTCTATAATGATATGATAGAGCTCAGAACTAACATCATTCCCAAAATACTCATGGAACGACAAATATAATGGAGGAGTGGCACATGGAGAGAGAAAATAACAAGATTTTGGGTCAACATGGAAGAGACCTAAATGTCTCAACACCTTGCATCGTCCCCAAAAGGAAAACACAAGACAAAGAAAAGATGAAGTTTACAACATATAGAAGAATTGAGATACAAATAGAAGAATACCACAATAGGTTCGTTTCCTCTATATCCTTGTTCCAACAGAGCAACAAGGGTCATCCAAAGAAAAATCACAAACATAAAGACATGCCAAACAATATAATAGAGGAGATCACATTACATGCAAGCAAACACAAGGAACATAGAAAGAAAATACACAAAATAAGTACTTCACATGCAAGCCAATCTATAGTAGGTCATTTTCATCCCAATCTTTCTCATAATATAAGGAAGACAAAAATATAGCGAAGGGGACTAGAATGAGTGTCATACTAGGAGCATCATTAGGTTCAACATGTAGTGGGTCACTCTCATCAAGAGGATCATCATGGTTTCCCCCATCTAAATTTATTTGCTTTGAAAATAAAACATTAAGCTCATTATGCACCTCCTCATCAATTTTAGCAATCTCATCATCATCATCATCATCATCTAAATTGATCACAATTGGAGGTTTCATGATAATTGCATTTGAATTTTCTTGTTTCACTTATTGTTTTGGTTCCATTTCTTGTTTTGGTGAAAGTTGGATTTCTTTGAGTTGTTTCCATTGGTGTTGGTTTATTCTTTTCTTCTAATTGACGAGCAATAACACGATGCCTATGCCTATTCTCTTTAGAATTTCAATTTCTTCTTGCATGATTTTCAAGTTGTGATTGGGTAGGAGTGGGTTTATCAATAATGGGTTTCTTTTCATCCCTTAGGGGAGGAATTGAAGGAACTGCTAGGGGTTGGAAAACCATTATCTCTTTAGGTTTAAATATACTTATTTTTTCTTTGGAGACACAAAAGGAATCATTTTATTATCTCTTAGTATTTTATAGGAGATGGGTGGAGGAACTACATTGTACTTATCTTGGCTACTTGGAAGGGTTTTTGGCTCAATCATAGGTTCATCCATGATGGGCTGGGGAGAAGGAACAACCATGGACCTATCACCTTCAGGAACATTGCTAAGAGATAATTCTACTATGTGTTTTACCTTAAACTTTTGATATGACTTGAAAAATAAATCTTCACAAGGCTTTATAGGTTCCATTGGCTGAGGCCAGAAGAAATCCTATGAAAAATTTCCACAGGAAGACAAATGATTAAACTCACTACGGCGTGTTGTATTTATATCTCATTCCCAAAGGGAAACTTTATGCACTTGTGAATAATTGTCAAGATGAAATTCATGGAGCATAGTTGTGCGAATAACCTAGCTTCACACGAAATTGGTCCAACAACATGATGATGGAGAATGAGACATCTAATTGTTTAAGTCCAACTTTGAGAGGAAGAGAGATGAAGCCTTCCGTAGGGTGAGCAAAACCATCATGAGTTTTTATCCATGCTTTCAATTGTTCATAGGTATCTTCATCATCATTAGTGAAAGTGATGCTAGGTATAGTATGGTAGTTTTTCCCTTACGAGGTTGCACATCCATAAAACCAACCATTGTTTGTAGACCATCTTCATTATTATTGTAATCATTATTCATGTCACTAGGTGTATCAATATTCATCTCATCATTCTTAGCATCACAAGCTTGCACAAAGTTGGTTGAATGGTTTGGCATTGGATTGGTAAATATTAGTAGATTTTGGTTAGGTAGGGCATTAAACTTATTCCATTTATCATTAAAACCACCCAATTGAATGTGATTAGAATTAATGAGGTCTTGAACTCGATGTTTAAGGCACATGCATTGTTTTGTATCATGTCCATTTGTGCAGTGATATTGATAAAAGGAACTTGGATTAAAGCTTGGAGGTAGAGGTTTGGTTGTATCCATAGGTCTAATCAAAGGCAAGTGGATTAGGTTCTTACTCAAAAGTTGCAACATAATTGAATGGAGAGAATTAGGTAGTAGGGTAAATTGTCTATCTTTTGCTCTAAATTGATATGGGGTTGAAATTATGGTAGTAACCTGAGGCTCAACTTGATTTGTTTGGGATGGGTTTATCTTTAGAAAGTTCTTGTAAATGGATTCTTGAATGATTGGTAACTATTTTGATGTATGAGCTCAGATTTTTCATTATGAGCTGATGAAGATGCTTTGTCATACTTATCAAATTTTGATATAGTCATGTTGCACTGTACATGAACTTATAAAGGATGGAAATTTCATCAATAAGACTTTTTCCCTCATATCCTTTTGCAAGTTGTCTTGATGAAAATTCTTTGTATTTCTGCATAAGGAAGAGTTAGATTGACTTGTGATAGTATCAACTGATAGCAGTTCATGAAATCTATAACCTTTTCACCCTGTTTTTGTTTACATTGCATTAAATCGGTTATGTTGATCTTAGGACCAATGTTGAATTGAAAATGATTGAGGAAAGCATCAAAAATATCATTAAATGAGTGGATTGAATTATTATGCAATGAACAAAACCATTCCAAGGCCATGTATTTCAATGGCCTAGGGAAAAGTTTAGCTAGGAGCTTATCCTCAAGAATGAAGTCACTACACATGACAATAATTGTTAATATGTGGTTGCTATGGTCCCCTTTACCATTGTACTTGTCAAATTGGGGGACCTCTATGTTTTGTGGCATTTGTGCTTTCAATATCTCAAGTCACAATGGGATCCTTTTGATATATTGTGATGGTTGTCCATTTTGGTTTTGGTTCATTGTTGAGATTTGTTGTTGAAGTTATGTGACATTTGATAAAAGTGGGTTTATGATAGAATCATTGTTTGACATGTTTTGGGAATGGGATGAATATGGTGGAATGGTGTGTGTGTTTGGTGGGATACTATATTGTGAAGTTGTAAGTGGGGATGGAGTTTGAGGCATGACATGTGAAGATCCAAAACCATAAGGATTTCCATTGGAAAAAAATATTGTTGAAGTTATCCTAATGCTTGGTTGTGTTGTTGATGCAACAATTGGATTTGTGTATGTAGGAATAAAGGTTATAGTGGTAGGGAGGGAAACTTGATTTCCTCCTTGACTTTGGGTGTATCCCAAAGCTTGAGCACAACTAGCCATTGTAGGTATATTTATCATCAACTACATAGGCTAGACTACACACAACCTCTAATCCATGATCATCATTAAGCAGCTTCCTCATGTTGTCAATTATAGGATTTGTGGTACCAACAAAACATGTTCAATACTTACATATTCTTGAAGTTTTCCTAGGTCTTTATCCGGTTTTCTTAGTTTTTATTTAGGAACATGGGCAACAATAGTCTCAAAATGGATAAAGGTAGGTGCTTGTAAGGTTGTCATTGGTATGGTAACATTGGGAATAGTCCAAAACGGGTTGAGTATTGACAACATTTGTTGTGAAAGGGTTGGAGAACTCAAGATCCACAATGGATGTACCAACAACATGAGATGCCATGAGTCTCAAACTATGCCTCACTAAAGTATTGGTAATAGGACACCAAGTTGTGAAATTCATGCAAGTTTCACAACACCAAAAGTGCACCCAAGATGAATACCAAACTATTAAACAAGTACAACAAACACTCAAACAAAAGGCAACAAGCAAAAGCAAGCAAGAAACACAACAATAGAGGTATCAGTTTTTTTTTTTGGCCAAGACAAGTAGGATAGGGTCACCCAAGGGCATCTAAGTCTTGGTTTGGAGTTCTAAAAGTTCAAAGTTTGATTGAAGACTAGACACTGCTTAAGAATTTTGATTCTATTTGTAGACAATTGAAATGATAAATACATTTCAATATTTTTCTTAATAAATCCCCATTTTATACAAAATGCAAGTATGCAATGATGTTGAAGGTTTATGAACAAATTTGAATGTAATTCTTAGATCTAAAATGTAGTAATTGACTGATTGCACTATGCAAAGACCTAAAATTGATGATTTTGAATGTAAATTTTGATCTTAAATAATGCACTTTCTTTCACTAATTGACTAAGTGCAAAATGTATAAAAACATTTAATTATTGATTTCAAAATAGAGATATGCAAGTATAGTGAAACTAAGTAGACAAAGACAAACCATTGTGTAAAAGTATACTAAAACACCTATATAAGGACAGGATTTCCCAAGGGCGATTGAGTCCTTGATCAGGGTTCTAGAAGCCAAAGTGTTGAACGCTTAAGTTTCTATTTAAGAGTATTGTTCCTATCTACAAATTGGTTTGACAATGATTATTTTTCTAGAATTTTTCAATGTAAAGTAAATACAATTGTATGACAATTTTGGAACAAAACAACACTTTTTTGTATGCAATTTTGATATAAAATCTGATCTAAATGACTAAAACACACTTGTGATCCAAGCTATAATGCAATATGAAAGCAATTTTTTTGGATTTTTGTGATTTTGTATGATGCAATATGTAACCCTAAATGAGAAATGCAAAAGACAATGATGCAAAACCTAGATCTAGGGTTTGAAATATTTCCAAATCAGAAAGCTATGATTTCAAATGTTGGGTTCACCATAATGCAACACAAAATTGTGTCGACCTTAAATTTAATATCTAAAACTTAAGGTCATTGGGTTGTCATTTCTAGTACTTCATTAAGATGCAAATGAACAAGGTGCCTAACTTGACTTACAACCTCTTAGGTGAGTCAATCAAACCTAGATTTGCATCTATTTGAGTCTTAGGAATTAATTGGAAATGATTTGGAATGATTGCTTTAATTAAACTATATGACCTAATATGATAAATACAATTTTCCAAAAGTAAAAAATTAAAGCAGTAATTTGCAAGTAGATTTGGAGAATGCTAACTAACATGTGTACCTACCCAGAAAAATTGGTCTAACTGTTCCTACAAGGACGGGGTCGGCCATTGGCTATCGAGTCTTTGTTAAGGTGTCTTGCTCAACTTTTGGGGTCCTCTAGTGTTGGATTTGAGCTTCATCTTTCTAGTTGTAAACTTGTCAGAATATCGTCAGTAAATTCTATAGGTGAGTTTCTGTGTCTTGACAAGGTTGATGACAACAAATGTAATAATGCAAAATGGATCTTCAAACTTTCTTCAATCCTCTTCAAACCCACAGCCTGCACATTCACAAAGAAGGAAAATGTTGTGCCATAAGGGGCTTGCCTCAGTCAAACCTCGTGTAAGAGTTCCCACTTACACAATGACAATGTCAAGATAAACTGATAATGAAAAGGAAGGAAATGATGAATGAACAAAATGCTGCAACTCACCACCCTTCAATGGCTTCCTTGAAGAACTAAAGTCATACACATCACTTCAAGGATCTTGGATTTTTCTTGATAGATTTTCTTGAATGCTTGAATTCTTGAATCCTTGAATACTTGGAGACCTACAAAAATGTTAGCCTTCACAAAACATGCACATGAACACACATAGAATTCAACATGATGTTGGATCTTGAATTGTTGCTATAATGCTTTGAAATGCTGATATGGATTTGCACTTGGCAATAGTTTTTACTCTTGAATGCTAGATAGTGTGTGTAATCTTTCAAATGATAAAATAACTATATATTTATATGCTATTGTACTAATTTCCCAAAAAAAGATTCCAAAAGTTGACACTTCATATTTGAATTTTAGATGTTAAAATACTGCCAACAACATATTTGAATTTGGGTACTGACTAAGAAGGGGGACTCAATTGCCCATTGGCGACTGGGTCTTGGCTCGATTTCCAGGACACTCAAAGTCAAAGATAATTTAATTATTGGATGTATTTGTTTAATATTTTTCCTTCTTCGAAAAATGGTAAAAATTAGGCTTTGGAATGCATAATTTGGAAAATTAGGGGCTCAATTAAGTCCAATAAATTAAGAGGACAAAAAAATAATGTGAAATTGCTAAGATATACAAATTTCTAGAGTATAATACCTACCACTAAGTTGGAAGAGTGAAAAAGGATTTCATTAATTTTGTCTTATTTTAAAACATTTTAAAGCAAATACAAGTTCATTTTAATGCTCAAAAGTGAAATATTTCTATGAATGAATGTTCCTTATAGTGTGAATGGTCTACAATGAAACTTAATTGTTCTTTGATATTTATAAATGCAAAAAAAAATCCTTGAAATAATGACATAAAAATAGTCACAAAAATGTGTATCAAGTTGGTTTTTAATGGCTAGTAGGAAAGGGTTGGAGTTGGTAATTAGAAATTTTAAATTTTAAATAGGAGTCAGTCTTGCATCATGTGAGAGCACATGTACTAACATCATAGAAATGATATAGGATGTGGAATGAAAAATCTTGAGATAGGGATCAGGTGCATGGAAACATGAGCTAATGAAAAAGAAAATATGTTGAAATATGTGTAAATAGGGGAATGATAAGGTTGAATGTATGAAAGTGCACGAAGGTGAGGGTAAACGATGATGGATAAGGATTAAGAAAGGAGCCAAACCTTATATCACTCAAAAAGTGAAATGATTAATATGGTATATATAAATATTTTTCATTAAAAAGCATCTTGAAATTACTTTAACACTACCCCAAGTCAAATCCCATAAGTTTCAGGAAAAGATTTCAAGATAAGGAAAGTGTAGGAAAATGCATCCTCGAGATACTTAACCTAATTAAATGTTAAGAAAAAAGTTCAAAATTAAATTTAATCTAAATAAATAGTTTCCTAAACAAGGATTAAAAAATATATAGAAATTGATAGAAAAGAATAGAAGATCTTATATTTGTGTAGGGTGAGAAATATTTTGTTGATATGCACACTTTGATCCAATTCATAATTTTGCTATCAAATTTATATCAAAAGAGCTTTGGTAGACATAAACATGGATTGTGCTTTGTACATGATTAAAATTAACCACTTGAGACTAATCCTCGTATTCATGAACCTAATCCTAAAATTCAAGATCCTAAACTTTTGCATGAACCTAATCTTCAAATTTATAGTCCTAAACTAATAATAAACTTGATATTATAATTAACCCTAAACTTCATATTTTAACTCTTCAAAAATTAATTTATCTATAGATTTTTTAATTCAATAATAATTAAGAATATCATAAAGATAATCTTAAAAGAATTCAATCTAAACTATTCAAAAAAAAAAATCAATTAAAATATAATAAAAATGTTAGACAAATTACTACACTAATATATGAAATATAAACCTCAAAGTAAATCCAAAACTAATATAAAGAAAAGTGATAGATATTCACTTTTCACCTCTATGTAATAACCGTTGAGTAAAAATCCTTTTTACTTGATCTGACACAAAGTAAAGCACCACAATCCCATTTTATTTCACTTTTTGTATCTTTTGTGCTTTTGTTGACCTGTTATTCACACAAATTTCTATTGTGTAGTACATTTAATAGGAGACATATTTAAATAAAACAATAATATTCCATAATAGACGAGTCAGATTCATCTTACGTCAAAAAATAAACCACATTATGAACACTGATGAATCATTTTATTTTCCTTTTGCAATGAGCAATGGGCCATGGACAAACAAAAGAGAACATCAATTGTTTGTAATCAACTCTCCCTCAATTCAGTTGACATGATTATCAACCATCTCCATACCCATATAAGAAATGTTAGTTTCTTCTTTGATAACCAAGAATTGTAGAAATGGCTTCTTTCAAAACATTGTCTTCAATATAGTGGGTCATTAGTAATTATTGGACAACTTCTAGAAAATGACTTCATATCATTTGTCCTTTCAAAAATTCAACCTATGTTGGAGTATGGTTGCCTAAGATCAATGCAAAGTTGGAGAAATTATTCATTTCACATCAATACCTACCAATTTGGAAGAGTGAATGAAAGGTCAAATTAGCTGGTAGACACTAAATTTTCATTTCAATGATGAATGGATGAGATCGCTTTGATCGCCTCAAATCCCTTCTCCAACATTGCATGTCATTGATTGTTGAAATCAACTCGATTCCTTTTAGAAAGGGAACACCTTTGGTGTAAAAATAAAATATCTTACCTTTATTTAAAATAATCTATTTTGAAAATGAAAATGGGTGATATTTAATAATACTTGCAAATGAGTCCTCAAAATAGTCATACAGAGCACCTCATCTTAATACCATCCATTAGGGAAACGACTCTATAGCAGTTTTCACTTGGCATTCTCCTTATTTTACTTGGGTGTTTCTCATTGTGTTTTGTTGTAAGGAAGTTCATTAACAAGCCCTATGAGGGCCCTGCTATCTATCCCATAGTCTTCTTTGGCTTTCAAATTCTCAAGAAATTGTCATAGATTTCTACAATGGTTCAAAGAAATACTCAACAAGATGCCAACCAATACTTTTAGGCTCCAATGGCCTAGTGGAATCAAAGATATCATAATTGCAAATCCTGCAAATGTAGAACATATTCTAAAAACCAAATTTGAAAATTACTCAAAAGGAGGCACTTTTACAACTATTCCCCAATATTTTTTAGCACGATGGATTTTCAATGTCGATGGGGAGCTCTAGAAGATGCAAAAAAATACTACTTCAATAGTTACCAAAATGAAAATGAAAGACCATGTGCAACGTCGAAATGGATTAAGTGCTGCTGGTAGGAAAATCAAATTGGTTGACGGGCATTAAATTTTCATATCCATGATGAATGGATGAAATTGCTCTCATTATCTTGCATCCCTTCTCCAACACTACATGTCATTGATTGTCAAACTCAGCTTGATTCATTTTATATAGAGAACCCTTCGACGTAATTATTTTATTATTGTTTACAATCATAACATAATCTAAAGTTGTTTTTTCAGTGCGAACCATATTTCAAACATCGAGAGAGAGGAGTGCTTGAGAACGAACAAAATGCCAAACAATTACATAGGCCACAGGAAAATGACAACGAAGGTTGTGGAATTCAGTTTTGCACTTTCAATCACATTGATTGAAAGCTTCTAAAGGTTTTTCTTTGAATAGATTATGTATGTCCTGCAACCATTGCGTTCCATGAAATAGCATCCTAGAGACATTATGTCGAATAGGCCATGCGAATTTGATACGTTTTGCATTTCACAAATATGTTTACCAGATCAGTAGAAAATACAACATCTAATGAAAATCTATTTAAATTATGTTTTGGTTTGACATCCATACCATGTTCTTAAGCTCCTATTTTTTACATAGGTAAAGAGCACCCTGGTAATGATCGTTAAATTTGGTGTGCACCAACGAAATCCATTTTGCTTGAAAGATTCTAAGAACTCTTCAACAAATACATACTATGCAGATCTCACTATCATTGTAATTCATGAGATAATACCTCTTTGAGGCAGCTTGGCAAATAACCATCGTACCTTGTCTGTACCTCCATATTTTGCAGATTCATTGTAGTCACAATTACAACTACTGACAAAAAATATTTCATTTTAAGCTTCGATGGATGTACATAACCTGCTCCAATGGTTCTAGTTTTACGTAGACATAAAGAATGCGAGTAGGAGTTATGTAGTTTTGATGAGGGCAGTGAACCATCTCAGGAAAGTAAAGAATGTTAGAAACGTGTTTCAGAGTCGAATAGGGCTCTTAGAATAGTGAAAAGACCAAAGCTATTAGTGACTTATATCTCCATTTGCCAATGAGGTAACTCTCTTTGAGGCGTTTCAACAATTTTGTTGCCATCGAGAACAAATGATATTCCAATTGCACACTCATCGGCCCATT